>SDVV010037006.1:0-10886 GCA_016164225.1 Gammarus roeselii
ACCTCCACGAACATGCGTGTTGGCACGCATGCCATGGCATCATGCTAAATAACCTCCACGAACATGCGTGTTGGCACGCATGCCATGGCATCATGCTAGACAACCTCCACGAACATGCGTGTTGGCACGCATGCCATGGCATCATGCTAAATAACCTCCACGAACATGCGTGTTGGCACGCATGCCATGGCATCATGCTAAATAACCTCCACGAACATGCGTGTTGGCACGCATGCCATGGCATCATTATATCTGCAAGTCGGCAGACTGTCGTCCTACAAGCGTATTCATGAGCGTTCACGCGATGTGTATCCATGTAGTTAGTGTATAATAATTCTTCATGGCATCAGATCAACTCCAAGATGCATTGAGTTCAATTAGTCGTGGTTTATTATGACCAATAAAGAAAGTCCGTCTAATGGTTATCACGACAATATCTGATAATCGCCCACACGTTTATTCAGTCAATTTTGCATCGACTTGCGGTATTTTTATTGTACGTGTAGAATCATCCAATCCTCTAAATTACAATTTAAAATACAAAAGTAAAATCTCAGTTACATAATAAATTCAATAAACTAGTGGATATTTTTAATGTATATACTGGAACACTTCTTAATTAAACCCTTTTCAAGGGTTTACTTAACAACTAAGCCATCTTCTACGAACTGTTGTTTGAGGACTCACATTATTTGGTTGGACATCAAAGAATTGATTAGTTGACGTCGAGATTCATCTGTCACCATCGTATAACGAAGACGACATAAGACTACAATTTTGTCTCTGCCGGTGAAGGGTATTAGTCTTAACTACCTATTTAAACTAAATGAATTTATCTGGTTAAAGGTGTAGTTAAGAATATAAATATCCATGGGGTGGGTGTTTTAACCGTCATCCAGAGGGCGAGGGAGAGAAGGATCAGTCACTGAGCGAACAACACTCGACCTCTGCAAACAACAACCTCCTAACTAACACTGGTCCGGTTGCCCCAAGGTGTCATCCGAGGACTAGGCTAACAACAATTGCGCTCTCTGCCTCTCTTCAAACATGTCCATGGAGTACACGAATCCAACAACTTACATCCTTGATGAGATTATAAACTGAAATACATTTAGGCGATGATCTCTTTCAACGCTTTCAAACTTACCAAAGATTTCATGTTAACATTACACTATCTACCAAAGGTAAAACGACATCAAACAACGTTATCTGGCTAAGAGGTGGGCGGGGTGAAGATATGTAAGGGGAGGGGGAGTAATTTAGACTATGGCCCACAGCTTCCCTGGATGTTAAACTGCGCACCATGCGTCAGGACCAGACGAATTAAACACAGAACAATACAATTGCCTGTGAGGAACATGTTGGGTTATATTTCATACATCTGCATCTATCAATCTATCAATCATTGTAGGAAGTATTTATCGGATTAAGATCACATCAATCATTTTTGCAAGCTGTTTGAGTGGTGCCTCTCGCCTACACAGCACTTATGAGCCTAGCTCCAATCTTTCACCCGCAGAATACAAAGTCATCCCCTAAGCCAGTCACTTTATTCCACTTATAACGTATGACATCCAAAAATAGACAGACAGGAGCATTGCCGACTCTACCAAGTAAACCTCCCCCCAGATCCAAACACAGTGGCAGATCCTGCTCGGCATGCCCTCATGCCTAAAATACTCTCAACCCTTATGACCGCCGCTATCTTTGCTCGCTGCAGTGGCGGCGAACTCCCCACCAGATCCAAATATACGTCGGGCCCGGCGCAAGCTGCAATAGAATAAACAACCTGTCGACTCTGCGAAATGGTTGCCATGGGAGCAAAGAGTGGGGAGCAGAGGCTGGGCGGCGGTCGGATACAGATCGCTAACATTTATGAGCCCTTTGTATACGTCACTCGGGTTCCGGGCGCATGACACAGGAGTTACTGCGGGGTGAATAAAATTGTGTTTGGGATGACTACGTCAAATCTCGAATGACTGAAACACCATTGCCAAGGGTCTCAACCTACAGCAAGTGAATTCTTCGGGGTTTGTATTAGGGAGTCAAGAGTAAATCAGGACCATAATGAGCATGAACAAAATAAAAATAGAATCAAATGTATTCTCGCGATTGTGTATCCTAAGTGGAAATAACAGCGCCGTCGGTTACAGGTAGTTTTATATGATAATTATGAGCGAACTCCAGCGATCACCCAAGATTATTCGCTTATTCGTTGGTGGAATACACCGCACACGCGGGCCAAAAGTCCTACTTTTCGTATTTGATATTTGGCGAATTGACCCTTATCATTTCCGACCATAAGAAACGTCAAGTAGTCTAACCACCAATAATTTTAATGTTTATCGAACAGTCGTTCTTAAGGACCGAATAGTTTTAGTTAATTATTTTGAAAATCAATGCTGGATTGTCGATGATTGTGGCCGTATTTCGACACTTATATTAAGTGAGACGACCATCGTTCTCACTAATAAACCAATAGAACTTGACATGGTGGGTCAGATGAGGTAGTGCTGAGGAATCTCTAACCGGGACTTGATTACCGACTCTGGCTTTGGCGCGTGCACTTCCAAGATTTCTGCAACCTTCGCAGTGCGAGGACAATTTAAAGCTTGGCGGTCAATACGATACGAATCCTTCGATTTAAGCAACAGAGAAAAATATGATGCACAACAACTGCAGCTTGAAGTGTACCCATGATCTTCGACGGTTGAAATTGTACTATCCATCAATGAGTCAGCTATATGAATTGACCTGTGATTTCCTCAGATCCTAATTGGAGATATACCTGTATTGTTGCTTCTAATAATCGACTGTAATCCACGAGTTCAACTAGTAATCCTCGATTAATGGCCTTGAAATTTCTGACTAAGATCCACCTAGCACTTGCATCGATTTAGAATACATATTTTGACCATGTTTTCCTAACTCTTTGTGTTTTTTTGCGAGATTCTAAAAGTTTATTTTCCGTTGTTTTTATTTAACTTTAGGTAGCACTGAGTATCTGAACACTTACAAATAGCAAATTAAATTCCCATTTAAACTTTGTTCAGAAGTGCTCCAAGTTTACGTAGCTTAAAATACCACTAAATCGTGAGCAGCAAGATTTGAAGAGTCGTCACGCTGCACTGTTTCTTCTCAAAGCAGTTTACGTTGTAAAAACTGTAACAGTCCTGCGATACGTTAAGAAGCCTGTGCTGTGTTCATATCGACCACGGCCCCAACTGACAACTTGTTATTTTTATGACAACTTCGAGTGCAGCGTAATTTTATTCTGAGAAAACCTGGCAACGTTCATTGCAGTTATCCTTGCTACTATCCCGTATGGGTTTATACCATATGAGAAATGAAGGCACGAGTGTTGCCTCTAATTTTTTCCGTAGCTAAAGTTTATGTTGAAGCACAAAACTCTCACTCACGTCAAATTAATTTAGCATTTAAAGTGTAGTGTGAAACAAATCCTAAATTGTTTCTTCACGGGTTGAAAATTGATTGAAGATGTTACCTGAACTAAATCCTCTTCAAGTATCAACACCCCAACTCATGCAACTACAACCGAAGACATGCACAGGCACGGCCAAAACAAGACGCTCATGCAGGAAGTAGAGGCGTGCACAGACACGGCTACAACAATACGCTCATGCAGGGAGCGGAGGCGTGCACAGACATGGCCACAACAAGACGCCTATGCAGGAAGAAGAGGCGTTCATAGACACGGCCACAACAAGACGCCTATGCAGGAAGCATAGGCGTGCACAGACACTGCCACATCAAGACGCTCATGCAGGAAGTAGAGGCGTGCACAGACACGGCCAAAACAAGACGCTCATGCAGGAAGCAGAGGCGTGCACAGACACGGCCACAACAAGACGCTCATGCAAGAAGCAGAGGCGTTCATAGGCACGGCCACAACAAGACGCTCATGCAGGAAGCAGAGGCGTGCACAGACACGGCCACAACAAGACGCCCATGCAGGAAGCAGAGGCGTTCACAGACACGGCCACAACAAGACGCTCATGCAGGAAGCAGAGGCGTGCACAGACACGGCCACAACAAGACGCTCATGCAGGAAGCAGAGGCGTGCACAGACACGGCCACAACAAGACGCTCATGCAGGAAGCAGAGGCGTTCACAGACACGGCCACTACAAGACGCCTATGCAGGAAGCAGAGGCGTTCACAGGCACGGCCACAACAAGACGCTCATGCAGGAAGCAGAGGCGTTCACAGACACGGCCACAACAAGACGCCTATGCAGGAAGCAGAGGCGTTCACAGACACGGCCACAACAAGACGCTCATGCAGGAAGCAGAGGCGTGCACAGACACGGCCACAACAAGACGCTCATGCAGGAAGCAGAGGCGTGCACAGACACGGCCACAACAAGACGCCTATGCAGGAAGCAGAGGCGTTCACAGACACGGCCACAGCAAGACGCTCATGCAGGAAGCAGAGGCAATCACAGACACGGTCACAACAAGACGCCTATGCAGGAAGCAGAGGCGTTCACAGACACGGCCACAACAAGACGCTCATGCAGGAAGCAGAGGCATGCACAGACACGGCCACAACAAGACGCTCATGCAGGAAGTAGAGGCGTGCACAGACACGGCCAAAACAAGACGCTCATGCAGGAAGCAGAGGCGTGCACAGACACGGCCACAACAAGACGCCTATGCAGGAAGCAGAGGCGTTCACAGACATGGCCACAACAAGACGCTCATGCAGGAAGCAGAGGCGTGCACAGACACGGCCACAACAAGACGCTCATGCAGGAAGCAGAGGCGTTCACAGACACGGCCACAACGAGACGCTCATGCAGGAAGCAGAGGCGTTCATTGAGCAGCATATATGACCTGAGGCAGCACGTACCCATCATATGAGACGCGGCCACAACAGAACGCTCATGCATGAAGCAGAGGCGTTCACTGAGTGGCATATATGACCTGAGGCAGCACGTACCCATCATATACCCTGAGGCAGCACGTACACATCATGTGACCTGACGCAGCACGTACCCATCATATGACATGAGACGGCACGTACCCATCATATGACATGATACAGCAGGTACCCATCATATGACCTGTAGCCGCACGTACCCATCATATGACATATTACAGCAGGTACCCATCATATGACCTGAGGCAGCACGTACCCATCATATGACCTGAGGCAGCACGTACCCATCATATGGCCTGAGGCAGCACGTAACCATCATATGACCAGAGACAGCAGGTACCCATCATATGACCTGAGGCAGCACGTACACATCATATGATATGGGACAGCAGGTACCCATCATATGACATGATACAGCAGGTACCCATCATATGACCTGAGGCAGCCCGTACCCATCATATGACCTGAGACCATAGGTACCCATCATATGACCTGAGACAGCAGGTACCCATCATATGACATGATACAGCAGGTACCCATAATATGACATGATACAACAGGTACCCATCATATGACCTGAGACAGCAGGTGCCCATCATATGACATGATACAGCAGGTACCCATCAAATGACATAATACAGCAGGTACCCATCATATGACCTGAGACAGCAGGTACCCATCAATTACCTGAGGCAGCACGTACCCATCATATGGCACGATACAGCAGGTACCCATCATATGACATGATACAGCAGGTACCCATCATATAACATGAGGCAGCAGGCACCCATCATATGACCTGAAGCAGCACATACCCATCATATGACATGTACCCATCATATGACCTCGGACAGCAGGTACCCATCAAATGACCTCGGACAGCAGGTACCCATCATATTACCTGGATCAGCACGTACCCATCATATGAGCTGAGGCAGCACGTACTCATCATATGACATGATACAGCAGGTACCCATCATATGACCTGAGGCAGCACGTAACCATCATATGACCTGAAGCAGCACGTACCCATCATATGACATGTGACAGCAGGTACCCATCATATGACCTGAGGCAGCACGTACTCATCATATGACCTGAGGCAGCACGTACCCATAATATGACACGATACAGCAGGTACCCATCAAATGACATGATACAACAGGTACCCATCGTATGACCTTAGACAGCAGGTACCCATCATATGACATGATACAGCAGGTAGCTACCCATCATATGAGATGATACAGCAGGTACCCATCATATGACCTGAGGCAGCAGATACCCATCATATGACCTGAGGCAGCACGTACCCATCATATGACATGATACAGCAGGTACCCATCAGATGACCTGAGACAGCAGGTACCCATCATATGACATTATACAGCAGATACCCATCATATGACATGATGCAGCAGGTACCCATAATATGACATGATACAGCAGGTACCCATCATATGACCGGAGACAGCAAGTACCCATCATATGACCTGAGGCAGCACGTACCCATCATATGCCATCAGGCAGCACGTACCCATCATATGATATGATACAGCAGGTACCCATCATATGACCTGAGACAGCACGTACCCATCATAAAACATGATACAGCAGGTACCCATCATATGACATGATACAGCAGGTACCCAACATATGAAATGAGGCAGCAGGTACCCATAATATGACCGAAGGCAGCACGTACCCATCATATGACATGATACAGCAGGTACTCATCATATGACCTCGAACAGCCGGTGCCCACCATATTACCTGAGTCAGCACGTGCCCATCATATGACCTGAGGCAGTACGTACTCATCATATGACATGATACAGCAGGTACCCATTATATGACCTGAGGCAGCAAGTACCCATCAAATATCTTGTAAATTGAATGTTCTTTTCACCGCGAGAATATTTGTGCCTTTGGCTGCCGGGTGAATGTTTTCCTTGAAGATCTTTATGAATTCTGATCGACGCATGGAGAGCCAGTTTTTTTCCTTGCCGCAAAGTTTATACAACGTTGCACTTTCTCTCGTTGAGTTTTGGTGCATTTCCCCAAATTGAAAGACAGTAGTTGATGTGAGAAAATACTAAAGCGTGGAAAATAAGTAATCTTGATTTGAAATTCAATTCTTTTTTTGCGGAGTTTAGGAACAAAAGTGTTCCATTGAACTTGGAACACAGAGTAGTTACGTGTTTGACGGAAATATCGGGATCAAGCCATACTCACCGACTTAAAAATTTATCTTCAACAGGAATATCAGATTTGCCTATCCTGATAGAGAAATTCCTACGTACTGCTTTTCTTCTCGAGTTCGAGCCGAACAAAATGCATTTTGTTTTTTCAGAGTTGAGCTTGAGTCCATTTTTATCATACAAAGATTTCAGATTAATTACGGCTGTCTCAGCGTCGTCTTCAAGCACATTCAGATCAGACGTATTTCGGGAAAGCAATAGTTGAACCATTTCCGCTTGATTTTTTGGTAATTTACAGTCGATGTCGTTTACAAAAAAACAGGAGCAACAAAGGGCCAAGTATCGAACCTTGAGGGACCCCATAGGCAACAGTGGTCGAATTTGACGTAGTTGCGTTATAAGGTTAAACTGATTGTTGCCGATTCATCAGACAACTTCCAAACCAAGAAAGGTCTATTCCAATGTTGCGGAGCTAGCAATACCAGCAGAAATGTTTGCCCCTCATCAAAATTTTTGTACAGATCGTCAGTGCTGCTCATAAGTGCGTCTTCTGTTGACAATTTTCGCCGATAAGCATACTGGCAGTCATTGAACAGCTTGTTTGATTTGAGGTAATCAATCAATTTGATAGATATTACCTTTTCTAGAATCTTGAATAGGACAGGCAGATGACTGATCGGACTAAAGTTGGATATTTCCTTCTTGGCCCCAGATTTATGAATTCCTTTTACGATTGTGTGCTTCCAGATCTCTGGAAAGGTTTCACTTGCTATGGAGGTGTTAATAACTGTGCTGACATAAGGTATGGTAGCTGTTAGGCTGTCTTTCAGATATTATAGGGCAAAACCATCTATTCCTTTGGAACTTGTGTTCCTCAAGGCAAATACAGGTCGTTTTACTTCGTGTTGCGATAGTTGCTTTGGTTTCCATTTGGCGTTTGCTTCTTGGTCGCTGTCTCCATCGGAAGCTTTTGGACTCCATGTATCTGTTGCGTCGATCTGTAATCCTTGATAAGCTTCCTGGGTTACCTCTTCAGAAACCTGCTTCCCAACTTTTTCAAATTTTTTTCGAAACTCCTCTGAAGTTGCTTGAGGTTTCGGATAAGTAGGCGAGGCGATCTTTTTTTTGTAGGGAACAATTCTTTTCAGTACACTCCACGTTCCTTTTTGATTGTTTTTGCACTGTTCTAGTTCCTCATGATGGAATTTAATTTTTGCCCTCTTGACTTCTCGTTTGACTCTTCTATTTTGAATTTAAAATAATTCTAACCAAGTGAAGCTTTGTTTTGCGCAGCGTTTGAGATATTTTATAAGTGCAGTTTTGTTTTGCAGTTTTTCTGTAATCCGTTTAACCGGAAAGTTTTTCATTGTTTTAGTATCCGTTGACGCCACAGCGTTCAGACATGTGAGAAGATAGTCTGTTAGTAATTGGGCTTGCTCTGTAACGTTATCTGTGCTAAGTATCGGTTTTATCATCTCGACGTTTGCCACTAGTTGTGTTCGAAAATTATCCGCTGTGTAATTTCTTTTTGTATTACAAGGATATTTTGTATACGTTTTTTTTTTTATGTTAATGGTGCAGTCTATTTCATGGTGGTCCGAGAAAGAATTGGGCTCCACGTCTGTGGTAGCAAAGGAAGACGGATTGTTACTTATGAGCAAATCCAATACAGTTTGGGATTCAGGAGTAATTCTTGTTGCACTTTTTATGAGCTGATGCAGCAAGAGTCTGCCTCAAATCGGCTTCATATTGATGGATTTCAATTTCAATCGATCATCATTTAAATCTCCCAAAATGTACAGCGTCTTACCTAAGCGGATAGCTTCTCGACATCTTTCTTCGATGGATTGAAAAGATTGTACACTTGCTTTGGTTGGTCTGTAAAGGGAACCAACAACAAACGCTGCTATCTCATATGAAGTATCTATGTCCGGTCTTATGAACTACCCACAGTACTAATGTATGCAAATGAAATTTATTGCTATTGCTTTTATTATGGTCCTAAGGGATGCATTTGTTAGGGTAAGGGAGAAAAGATGCTATTTCCTTTCTGAGAGAAGATGTCGTCACAGAGGCGACATTATCAGAGGTTATGTATGCTAACTCGCGTTAATGAGATTGTATCCGAGTTCGCATTCATCGACGGATCTTCCTTGGGTAACTAGTCAGAGCTGCAAAGTATTCTAAATGCATGTTGAATTGTCACTGTAATTAGTAGACATTCTGCATTTCAAGCGATAGCCCAATAAAAACCGCGTTATAAAAGGGCTGCGTTACGCCTTAACTCAACATGGATCAAAATGGCATGTATTATTGGAATACATTTCTGGTTTGAAAGTAGTGAGACAGTTCAAAAAAATCATGGTATGAGCACGAAAAGAGTAACAATCTTATTGCGAACATCCAATAGTCGTTGAAGATTTATCGGAAACTTGCCAACCGGCAATTACTCAGATTGTGTAATAGTCAACACTGGACTCGGTGTACTAAGTTATAGGCGTGTATGCAAATATATACTATCAATGTTTAAATCAAAATAATATTATTTATTCACTCCATTTCCTCATTTATATACACAATTGTTTTATTCGGCTGGAATAGTCGCTACAAATAAAGCAAAATAAGCTTGGCAGATATAAATTTGAATTCTTCAAAGCCCAACATCCCTATCCTCTTCCTCTCCCCCCTCCCTAGAGCCGGTCGAGCGCGTTTGTGAGACGAATAGGACCGTACATATTCCAGGAAGTCTTAGAATAAATATAAAAATTCAGCAGGCTAGCAAAGAGTCAATTAAGCTGCTTGAACGTCACTGAGAGCGTATGGCTGTGCAGACATGCCAGCAAAGAGTCAATTAAGCTGCTTGAACGTCACTGAGAGCGTATGGCTGTGCAGACATGCCAGCAAAGAGTCAATTAAGCTGCTTGAACGTCACTGAGAGCGTATGGCTGTGCAGACATGCCAGCAGAGTCAATTAAGCTGCTTGAACGTCACTGAGAGCGTATGGCTGTGCAGACATGCCAGCAAAGAGTCAATTAAGCTGCTTGAACGTCACTGAGAGCGTATGGTTGTGCAGACATGCAAGCAAAGAGTCAACTAAGATGCTTGAACGTCACTGAGAGCGTATGGCTGTGCAGACATGCAAGCAAAGAGTCGCGTGTCGACCGTTGGTTTATCGTGTCGTGCCTCTCTTGATGGGAGTGTAGGCCTGTTTTATGAAGGTAAAGGTGGGCATCATGAGTGCCATAAAGCGAGGGCTCGGTGCCAGCCTTTACCGACGCTGTTCGACCATCTACATGACTTCCTCCAATTTCTTAATCTTCGCGGGTAAAGGTCCGTCGTTCACCCGCGAAAACAACACGCTTTGTACATCAAGGGTGTTGCTTGCTCTTGGCATGGTAGCCCAACAAAGAGGTACTTCAGCATTAAGTTCCTTTCATGAAAGGTGAAGTTACCGTTGAGAAGTCATAGGACTTGTCTTAGCTGGTGTTGCAGTGCAGTATCAGCCGTCCAGCTGTAAGCCTTTCACGCATTTATTTCACATTACATTATTTTCACAGTTTTAAGTTGTTTGTGTTTGAAAGCAACTATTGCCCTTCATTAACCCTTTCTCCAGCACCCACCCACGCGACGAGAGCAACAGACATTTCCTGCTGGGTTTCTACAACAGTATTATTCGTATCTGGGCAAGTGTTGATTTAGTGTGAAGTGATTATTCGGGGAAGTTGGCCCAAAGGAAAAATTTAATGACCCTCTACAAAACACTGCCGTGCATGCATCTGCTAGG
>SDVV010037007.1:0-10886 GCA_016164225.1 Gammarus roeselii
GCGTGATCTGCTAGAATTACTGCGGTCGCGGCTGTGAGTGCTCGTGTGGGAGGACGCGTGTGTCCGCTCGTTGTGCTTGCTTCTCGAGCGGGCGCGCTGATGTTCTATGTAGTTTTTTTTTATTGTATGGTCGGCTTATTAGAAGTTGGCGAGATATTTAGGTCGACTGAGGTGCATGATTGATTATTGGTTTCGGGTATAAGTTTTTTGTTGGAGATTAGTGGCACATCCTCACACAGGCGATGGTCTTTTCCGCTTGTGAGTTGTTCTGGTGTCGCGTATGCGAGCTGAGAGCCGAGTCCCGTATTTAGATTGTTGCTAAGTGTGGTCTCGCTTAGGGTGGAACGCAGTGGTTCTACATTCTGTTCTTGACAAGATGATGCTGATATTTTTGCTTTGCGGTAGGTGGACGTCGAGCGCTTCATGGTCGTCGCCGGTGTCTTCGTGTTTTCGCTTTTTTGTTCTGGAGTGCCTCGCGTCGTGGTTGACTGAAGAAGCCGCGTCAATCGCGGTGTCCTCTTAGACTCCGATGAGTTCGTTGACATGGGCCACTCGCCTCAGTTTCGGGAGCGGTTGCTTGACTTTGTGCGTTACTGCTGCTACTAGTGAGGAGAATTTAAGTGTTATTAGGTTGTATTGACAGTGCACGGGTATCGTCTGAGAGGTTGGGCGTGTTTTTAGATTTAACTGCTGCGGAATACTTAAGGCGAGTTGGATTTTCATCGTGCCAAATTTGAATGGCTCGTTTGCGTGTGACTGTGAGGTTGTTTTGTAGGATTGTTATTTATTTTTGATCCATGTATATTTGGCAGTCGCAGTCGCCTGCCTCATGGAGGCATGAACAGTGGTGGCACGTAGGTAGTTGGGCTTTGCCCGCACACCTGTTGGTCGCCCGCACACCTCCGACAACGTTGAGGGATGTGCGGCTGGGAGTGTTTGATAACGTGGCCGCATTCGAGTCATTTTTTGCCCATTGCAGGCCATATCGTCACTGGATAAGTTTTTGTTTCCCTTTTTCTCACGGGATTACTACGAATTCCGGTGCGTTAAATCTTGGGAAGGTGATTTGGTATGCGGTAGAACTAGAATTTTGTGATTTGATCCATGTTGCTAGAGAAACTCCGGTAGCTCCGTAATCCTTTGCCAAACCTGCAGTAAAAGCGCTCAAATCTTATGTGGGGGTGTAGAAGGAAGTGTATAGGATTCAGTTGGTTTCGTTGTAGGACGGATGTAGTTCGAATGATACTTTGGGATTGTTTATTTGGGTCATTTTCTGTATAGCGTTACTTTGTTCGAGTTTTGAGACTTGGGCAAGATAATTCTTTCCTAGTTGCTGGCTGTATTCCGGTTTACTTCCCAGTTGTAGTGCGAATGAGTCCATCATAGTGAATGGATTCGTTGAGGGAGCAGCGTTACTTGCACCGCAGTCCACGAACGTTATGAGAAACTGAGTTGGGGATGATACAGATTTTTTTTCTCTTTGGTGAGAGGGGCAGCATGGGAGGAGAGCATCGAAGCCACAGCCTCTCGTCGCCCGACCCCGTGGGCTATCTGGTATTCTAGAACCTCTCTCTTCTTTTTATTCTGGGGGCTATCTTTGTGCCCCGTGGGGTGGCCGTTTTCTATGCAGTAAAGACAGTAAGGCTCTTCGGATGGGATCGGACGACTTTCAAAGGGTGTAACCTTGGTTTTGGTGGCAGAAAATAGTAGCTATATCGATCGAGCATTGTGGGGTGAGACAGTTGAATTTCAGCAAGGGGGCTGTGGTGGTGTTCCTTTTCAGTGTGATTTATGGCGCAATTTTTGCTTGGACACAGTCCTCGTAATGAACGAGTCCAGTGATGAACTCTTCAACCTCCTCCTTCGAGAGATCCTCAATGCAAATCAGGCCTGAGCTCGTAGAGACTGTAGATTGTGGAACGATTGTGCACGACTTTTGGCATATACTGGTCTTGGAGAGCATTGTGTTGCGTTGGAGTTTCGTATCCACTCTAATGGTGAATCCTTCGCCGCCGCTGGTGGTGATGCTTAGGACTGGGCGGCCAGTAATGAAGCCCAGTTCTTCTCGGTGGAGTGTAAGGACAAATATCCGGTCTGTCCTTAAATGCTCGGGTAAGTTGGAACCGTTGTTTAACAGGTGTGTTCAGTAAATGGAAAGTACTGTCTCTTCTTTGCTACCCTCGGGGCTCGGTTGGGGTTTTTGTGAGATAGTCGTCGAGGTTGTCATCTGATGTGGAGGTAGAGGTGCTTTCGTAGGTTGTGGGTTCTTAGGTTTGACAATTTTTCATGAGTTCACGGGTTCGGAGAAATATTGCTTTGACGTGACACTCTAGTCTCGTTCGACGGTCGTCGATTGTGCTAGGTCCTGAGGTGGAGTCTTCAGCTTCCTGTTCAGTAATTTCATCATTCCCTGAATGTTTCTTGTTAACTCTTCAAGCGGTCGTTTCTTCGGTCATCCTCGGCAGAGGTGGCGCTGGTCGTCTTGGGACGCTGACGTTCTTTGCTGTTGGAATCTAGGTTTTCGTCACACCGGAGGGGGGTGCTGGTCCCTCCCAAATGGGGTTTCCTTCTCTCTATCGGCCGCTTGGTTCGCGCCAGGGGCAAGAGGGGCTCACTCTTGGAGGCTTCTTGACCTGCTTTAAAGCTTCTAAGGTTATCATTAAATGAACACTTTGCTATCAAAACAAACGTGCGGATCAAGGTCCCAGCACAAACTAGGGACCAGCCTGTGCTATCTAGGCGGTTCTCAGTTAATAATCGTTACGGGAACAAATTCGATTTCCCAGAGCTTTCAAATGATGTGATGGAGGCATAGATTAGATTAAGGGGTCCATCTCCACTGGAGGCTGAAGATGGACTCCTCAACTGCAGTAGGAGTCCCGACTTTTGTCTGAGCATTACAACAAACGGAGGGACATTAGTTGGAATCAATGTCCAAAACCCTTCCAATTATATATGACACATCATTCTGCTAAAAAAACTGCAGTGTAAAACAATGTTTCTCCACTAGGGATGCTAGACATTATTCTAAAATTGTTTTCCAACAGGCGGAAACAATAAATAAATTTTCTGGTTGCATTGTGCCATATTTCTTCAATGTTATATTGCATATGATTCTTTCAGAGTGGAAGGAAAGAGCTCTATATTTAGTAAGGTAATTTCTGGAAAATTATTGCTAGGGATTTACAAAACAAAGTTCATTAGATTGCAGAACTCTGGGCTTACAAGTGCTTTCAAATGATGCATGGCATGATAACTTCCAAGTTGTAGGAGTGACAAGTTATTATTTTTATATTATTATTTTTTCACATTTTTCAAAAATTGTCTCGCACAACTTTTACTCTACAAGAGCATAACAAAGTAGAAAGAAATGTCATACAGATTGTTGAAGAAATTGTTAAAAGTTAGGTAAAGAAAGATGGGCTTTTGTGAGTGCATACGGACCAAGCAACGGGAGGAATGAGTAGGAGAGGAAGCATTTTTGGTTTAGCTTGAGTGAGGTCAACGTGTTGCTCGGGAAGCTAAATACAAGAGTTAGAGACGTAATATTGTAGAATGTGGTCTGTAATGGCGGCCCAGGTAGAAATGAGTGGAGAAAACCTTATAGGATTGTGCATGGAGAGGGACCTGGTGGTGGGAAACAGCTTGTTTAATATGAGAGATGCCCGCAAATACACAGGAGTAAAGATTGTGAGTGATACAGCGGTGGAAACAACGCCAATGTACTTTATGTTGATTTCGAGGGTGTGGTGAGGAGAGTGCTGAGCGGGTGTTGAGATAAGATTGGAGAGTTTGTCTCCACAGGAGCTTTGACACGAGTCTGTGAGCTCCTCCGAAGAGCGCGTTTAGCCCAGAGGAATGTTGAAGAATGGGAGACGTTCAGAGATGCGGTGCTAAGATGTGTGTGGTTTGTGCTGTGTGGAAGAGGGTGACGAGTGGTGAAACAATCAGGTTATAATTGCGGTGGCACAGAAGAGAAGCGCTTTTAATGAGTGGTTGCAGACGAGGTTGGTGGTGGCCTAGGACATCTCACAAGAGAATAGATGTGAAGCGCGTGGTAAGAAGAGAAACGAGGCACACTGATGAGAGGTGGAGCAGGTGGTTGTGCAAAATTTTTGAGAGCAAGATGGTCTGGTGAAGGTGGAGAGGGTAAGGAAGGAGGGAGAATGGAAAGGATGTAGTGAAAGATGTAAACAGCCAGTTATTGTTGGAGAGTGGTTATGTATGGAAAAAGTGAGCCGAGTATTTTGAGGTGTTCTTGAATGTTGGCAATGTCAAGAACACTGAACTTGCTGCTGCGGGGGGTGTTGCACGGATACCGGTTTAGGGAGCATAACTGTTGCGGACATTAACAAGGAAAAAGTGCAGGAGGCGGTAAAGGGGACAAAACCAAGGAGAGCCACCGATTTGGACAGCTTAGCAACAGAGTACCTGAAGTGGGGTGGAGCACCGGTTGTCAAATGTTTGGTGAGGCTGCAAAATCTGAATTTTGTGGTGAGCGTGATGCCAATTGAAAAACAAATGCTAGCATTGTTCCATAGCATATGGGTAAAGGAGAAATTAATGCAGCAACTTAAAATGTATTGGTTTGTTCATTGTGGTCTGAAAATTGAAAAGGCAATTGTTAATGAAGAGGATTGGAGACAGTGAGAATGGTACAATTAGCAAGGAATAGTGTGGCTTCAAGAGTTGTAGAGGGTGTGTTCAGAGTATTTGTGGATCTGGAAAAAGCTGATAAAAAGGTTAACAAGGAGGCATTGTGAAGGGTGATGCATTTGTACAAAGTGATAGAAAATTAGTTAAAACTAGTATTGGCAGCAGAACATGGGTGAGAGGAGGTAACGAGGCAGTAGCTTGGTTTTGGTTGAAAGTGTTCAAGGAGGTGAACGCCAGTGTATTACATCAGATTTAGAATGGTGGGTGGAGTTGGCAGTTTGAGTCAGTCAGTTGCTGTTTAAAGATGATACAGCACTGGTGGCAGATTCGGAGAAGTTGTGTAGCCTAGTTTCAGAATTTGGAAGAGTGTATTAGAGAAGGAAGCTGCAAGATAATGTAGGTAAAAATAAAGTAAAAAGATGTTCAAGGAATGACATGCAGGTGGAAGTCGCCCAAAATTGTGAGTCATTGGAAGAAGTTCAATGTTTGATGTCCTGAGCTCTTATGTGGTGAAGACTGTATCAGTGGGAACTGAGATGATATCAAGAGTAATGAAAAGGTGTACAATTTTGGGTGCACTGTAGAGTGGGAAGAGCTGTAGAACAATGGATTTGGAAGCAAAGTGAGGTTATATGGGAATGTAGTTGTCCCAGCTGTGCTCTACAAGGCTGCAATGTGGAGGGTAACAACAGACAAGAAAGGAAGAGAGAAACAGGCAGAGTATTCTGTAGAATAAATGTTTGAGAGGTATTGTGGGAGTGACGCTGAAAGATTTGATCAAAATTGCATTGTTCAAAAAGAACGAGATTAGTGAGGAATTGAAAGAGTGAAATTAAGTGTTCTGTGGTGGTGTGGACACATGATGAGGATGGATCATTGGCAATTGAGGGAAAGGGGAATGAATGTAAGCCTAGAGCACAGCTGGGACAACTACATTCCCATATAACCTCTCTTTGCTTCCAAATCCATTGTTCTACAGCTCTTCCCACTCTACAGTGCACCCAAAATTGTACACCTTTTCATTACTCTTGATATCATCTCAGTTCCCACTGATACAGTCTTCACCACATAAGAGCTCAGGACATCAAACATTGAACTTCTTCCAATGACTCACAATTTTGGGCGACTTCCACCTGCATGTCATTCCTTGAACATCTTTTTACTTTATTTTTACTTACATTATCTTGCAGCTTCCTTCTCTAATACACTCTTCCAAATTCTGAAACTAGGCTACACAACTTCTCCGAATCTGCCACCAGTGCTGTATCATCTTTAAACAGCAACTGACTGACTCAAACTGCCAACTCCACCCACCATTCTAAATCTGATGTAATACACTGGCGTTCACCTCCTTGAACACTTTCAACCAAAACCAAGCTACTGCCTCGTTACCTCCTCTCACCCATGTTCTGCTGCCAATACTAGTTTTAACTAATTTTCTATCACTTTGTACAAATGCATCACCCTTCACAATGCCTCCTTGTTAACCTTTTTATCAGCTTTTTCCAGATCCACAAATACTCTGAACACACCCTCTACAACTCTTGAAGCCACACTATTCCTTGCTAATTGTACCATTCTCACTGTCTCCAATCCTCTTCATTAACAATTGCCTTTTCAATTTTCAGACCACAATGAACAAACCAATACATTTTAAGTTGCTGCATTAATTTCTCCTTTACCCATATGCTATGGAACAATGCTAGCATTTGTTTTTCAATTGGCATCACGCTCACCACAAAATTCAGATTTTGCAGCCTCACCAAACATTTGACAACCGGTGCTCCACCCCACTTCAGGTACTCTGTTGCTAAGCTGTCCAAATCGGTGGCTCTCCTTGGTTTTGTCCCCTTTACCGCCTCCTGCACTTTTTCCTTGTTAATGTCCGCAACAGTTATGCTCCCTAAACCGGTATCCGTGCAACACCCCCCGCAGCAGCAAGTTCAGTGTTCTTGACATTGCCAACATTCAAGAACACCTCAAAATACTCGGCTCACTTTTTCCATACATAACCACTCTCCAACAATAACTGGCTGTTTACATCTTTCACTACATCCTTTCCATTCTCCCTCCTTCCTTACCCTCTCCACCTTCACCAGACCATCTTGCTCTCAAAAATTTTGCACAACCACCTGCTCCACCTCTCATCAGTGTGCCTCGTTTCTCTTCTTACCACGCGCTTCACATCTATTCTCTTGTGAGATGTCCTAGGCCACCACCAACCTCGTCTGCAACCACTCATTAAAAGCGCTTCTCTTCTGTGCCACCGCAATTATAACCTGATTGTTTCACCACTCGTCACCCTCTTCCACACAGCACAAACCACACACATCTTAGCACCGCATCTCTGAACGTCTCCCATTCTTCAACATTCCTCTGGGCTAAACGCGCTCTTCGGAGGAGCTCACAGACTCGTGTCAAAGCTCCTGTGGAGACAAACTCTCCAATCTTATCTCAACACCCGCTCAGCACTCTCCTCACCACACCCTCGAAATCAACATAAAGTACATTGGCGTTGTTTCCACCGCTGTATCACTCACAATCTTTACTCCTGTGTATTTGCGGGCATCTCTCATATTAAACAAGCTGTTTCCCACCACCAGGTCCCTCTCCATGCACAATCCTATAAGGTTTTCTCCACTCATTTCTACCTGGGCCGCCATTACAGACCACATTCTACAATATTACGTCTCTAACTCTTGTATTTAGCTTCCCGAGCAACACGTTGACCTCACTCAAGCTAAACCAAAAATGCTTCCTCTCCTACTCATTCCTCCCGTTGCTTGGTCCGTATGCACTCACAAAAGCCCATCTTTCTTTACCTAACTTTTAACAATTTCTTCAACAATCTGTATGACATTTCTTTCTACTTTGTTATGCTCTTGTAGAGTAAAAGTTGTGCGAGACAATTTTTGAAAAATGTGAAAAAATAATAATATAAAAATAATAACTTGTCACTCCTACAACTTGGAAGTTATCATGCCATGCATCATTTGAAAGCACTTGTAAGCCCAGAGTTCTGCAATCTAATGAACTTTGTTTTGTAAATCCCTAGCAATAATTTTCCAGAAATTACCTTACTAAATATAGAGCTCTTTCCTTCCACTCTGAAAGAATCATATGCAATATAACATTGAAGAAATATGGCACAATGCAACCAGAAAATTTATTTATTGTTTCCGCCTGTTGGAAAACAATTTTAGAATAATGTCTAGCATCCCTAGTGGAGAAACATTGTTTTACACTGCAGTTTTTTTAGCAGAATGATGTGTCATATATAATTGGAAGGGTTTTGGACATTGATTCCAACTAATGTCCCTCCGTTTGTTGTAATGCTCAGACAAAAGTCGGGACTCCTACTGCAGTTGAGGAGTCCATCTTCAGCCTCCAGTGGAGATGGACCCCTTAATCTAATCTATGCCTCCATCACATCATTTGAAAGCTCTGGGAAATCGAATTTGTTCCCGTAACGATTATTAACTGAGAACCGCCTAGATAGCACAGGCTGGTCCCTAGTTTGTGCTGGGACCTTGATCCGCACGTTTGTTTTGATAGCAAAGTGTTCATTTAATGATAACCTTAGAAGCTTTAAAGCAGGTCAAGAAGCCTCCAAGAGTGAGCCCCTCTTGCCCCTGGCGCGAACCAAGCGGCCGATAGAGAGAAGGAAACCCCATTTGGGAGGGACCAGCACCCCCCTCCGGTGTGACGAAAACCTAGATTCCAACAGCAAAGAACGTCAGCGTCCCAAGACGACCAGCGCCACCTCTGCCGAGGATGACCGAAGAAACGACCGCTTGAAGAGTTAACAAGAAACATTCAGGGAATGATGAAATTACTGAACAGGAAGCTGAAGACTCCACCTCAGGACCTAGCACAATCGACGACCGTCGAACGAGACTAGAGTGTCACGTCAAAGCAATATTTCTCCGAACCCGTGAACTCATGAAAAATTGTCAAACCTAAGAACCCACAACCTACGAAAGCACCTCTACCTCCACATCAGATGACAACCTCGACGACTATCTCACAAAAACCCCAACCGAGCCCCGAGGGTAGCAAAGAAGAGACAGTACTTTCCATTTACTGAACACACCTGTTAAACAACGGTTCCAACTTACCCGAGCATTTAAGGACAGACCGGATATTTGTCCTTACACTCCACCGAGAAGAACTGGGCTTCATTACTGGCCGCCCAGTCCTAAGCATCACCACCAGCGGCGGCGAAGGATTCACCATTAGAGTGGATACGAAACTCCAACGCAACACAATGCTCTCCAAGACCAGTATATGCCAAAAGTCGTGCACAATCGTTCCACAATCTACAGTCTCTACGAGCTCAGGCCTGATTTGCATTGAGGATCTCTCGAAGGAGGAGGTTGAAGAGTTCATCACTGGACTCGTTCATTACGAGGACTGTGTCCAAGCAAAAATTGCGCCATAAATCACACTGAAAAGGAACACCACCACAGCCCCCTTGCTGAAATTCAACTGTCTCACCCCACAATGCTCGATCGATATAGCTACTATTTTCTGCCACCAAAACCAAGGTTACACCCTTTGAAAGTCGTCCGATCCCATCCGAAGAGCCTTACTGTCTTTACTGCATAGAAAACGGCCACCCCACGGGGCACAAAGATAGCCCCCAGAATAAAAAGAAGAGAGAGGTTCTAGAATACCAGATAGCCCACGGGGTCGGGCGACGAGAGGCTGTGGCTTCGATGCTCTCCTCCCATGCTGCCCCTCTCACCAAAGAGAAAAAAAATCTGTATCATCCCCAACTCAGTTTCTCATAACGTTCGTGGACTGCGGTGCAAGTAACGCTGCTCCCTCAACGAATCCATTCACTATGATGGACTCATTCGCACTACAACTGGGAAGTAAACCGGAATACAGCCAGCAACTAGGAAAGAATTATCTTGCCCAAGTCTCAAAACTCGAACAAAGTAACGCTATACAGAAAATGACCCAAATAAACAATCCCAAAGTATCATTCGAACTACATCCGTCCTACAACGAAACCAACTGAATCCTATACACTTCCTTCTACACCCCCACATAAGATTTGAGCGCTTTTACTGCAGGTTTGGCAAAGGATTACGGAGCTACCGGAGTTTCTCTAGCAACATGGATCAAATCACAAAATTCTAGTTCTACCGCATACCAAATCACCTTCCCAAGATTTAACGCACCGGAATTCGTAGTAATCCCGTGAGAAAAAGGGAAACAAAAACTTATCCAGTGACGATATGGCCTGCAATGGGCAAAAAATGACTCGAATGCGGCCACGTTATCAAACACTCCCAGCCGCACATCCCTCAACGTTGTCGGAGGTGTGCGGGCGACCAACAGGTGTGCGGGCAAAGCCCAACTACCTACGTGCCACCACTGTTCATGCCTCCATGAGGCAGGCGACTGCGACTGCCAAATATACATGGATCAAAAATAAATAACAATCCTACAAAACAACCTCACAGTCACACGCAAACGAGCCATTCAAATTTGGCACGATGAAAATCCAACTCGCCTTAAGTATTCCGCAGCAGTTAAATCTAAAAACACGCCCAACCTCTCAGACGATACCCGTGCACTGTCAATACAACCTAATAACACTTAAATTCTCCTCACTAGTAGCAGCAGTAACGCACAAAGTCAAGCAACCGCTCCCGAAACTGAGGCGAGTGGCCCATGTCAACGAACTCATCGGAGTCTAAGAGGACACCGCGATTGACGCGGCTTCTTCAGTCAACCACGACGCGAGGCACTCCAGAACAAAAAAGCGAAAACACGAAGACACCGGCGACGACCATGAAGCGCTCGACGTCCACCTACCGCAAAGCAAAAATATCAGCATCATCTTGTCAAGAACAGAATGTAGAACCACTGCGTTCCACCCTAAGCGAGACCACACTTAGCAACAATCTAAATACGGGACTCGGCTCTCAGCTCGCATACGCGACACCAGAACAACTCACAAGCGGAAAAGACCATCGCCTGTGTGAGGATGTGCCACTAATCTCCAACAAAAAACTTATACCCGAAACCAATAATCAATCATGCACCTCAGTCGACCTAAATATCTCGCCAACTTCTAATAAGCCGACCATACAATAAAAAAAAACTACATAGAACATCAGCGCGCCCGCTCGAGAAGCAAGCACAACGAGCGGACACACGCGTCCTCCCACACGAGCACTCACAGCCGCGACCGCAGTAATTCTAGCAGATCACGC
>SDVV010037008.1:0-10886 GCA_016164225.1 Gammarus roeselii
CATCACTGCTGACACATCACTGCTGACACACCACTGCTGACACAGAAATGCTGACACAGCACTGCTGACACAGCAAGGATGACACAGTACTGCTGGCACAGCACTGCAGACACAGCACTGCTGACACAGCACTGCTGACACAGCACTGCTGACACAGCACTGCTGACACATCACTGCTGACACATCAATGCTGACACATCACTGCTGACACACCACTGCTGACACAGAAATGCTGACACAGCACTGCTGACACAGCACTGCTGACACAACACTGCTGACACAGCAAGGATGACACAGTACTGCTGGCACAGCACTGCAGACACAGCACTGCTGACACAGCACTGCTGACACAGCACGGCTGACACAGCACTGCTGACACAGCACTGCTGACACAGCACTGCTGACACAGCACTGCTGACATAGTACTGCTGACACAGTCCTGCTGACACAACACTGCTGACACAGCACTGCTGACGCAACGCTGCTGACACAGCACTGCTGACACAGCACTGTTGACACGGTACTGCTGACACAGCACTGCTGACACATCACTGTTGTCACATCACTGCTGACAGAGCACTGCTGACACAACAACACTGCTAACACAGCGCTGCGATATAAAACAGCCGATACAGCACTGCTTTCACAGCGCTGCTGATACAGCACTACTGACACAGCACTGCTGATACAGCACTGCTGACATAGCACAAATGCAGCTACTGCCGTTTTTTCCTCTGCTCCCTAGTCATGTTTGATCTCGTCTCCACCAGATAAAGGGATCAGGAATGTTGAGCGTTAACATAATTTGGTGTTTTGTAGACCCTCAATATCGCCATCGTGACTCCTCGCCCTCGTGGGCTCTCGCCCTCGCCTCCATAGACCGGCGCCCCCTTCGCTTCGCTCGAGATTGAACTTTTAAGTCAACTCACCGGAATAAAAAAAATCTACTTGGAACTGGAAATTTTTTCATGTTAGAAGAAGGAGTAAAAATTAATTCAATGCTAAAATCAAGGCGTCTGAATTTGCTGATAAAATTTATGCAAATTAAATTACATTTGCTATCACTCGTTCCAAAGCGTCGCATTTTACTGGTGTTGCTATGATATGTCGTGTCGAACATTACCCTGAACTCTGTCTTGCATTTACTTTGACATCTGTTCAATGCTAACATTATTCTGACTCCCCTGAGCACGAGTAAATATTTAATTGCAGTTTAAAATGCAGCCCGAGAGCTGGAGCATTTGTGAGCGTCCCAAAGGATGCAATTGTTCTACGAGTCCTGTACCGCTACAATAAGAGGACACTACAATCCTCCTTAGTTATGATCATTGACCCAAAATGTCGGAGAGTTGTTGACCGGGTCTCTTTCAACGAGTTACCTCTGCATTGAGTCTTGGACAATCCACTTGCACAATGTGGATTCATAGTTTGATTGATTTTGCCTGGAAATATTGTAATATTTTTGCACTCGCATCATGTTGTTTGGAGACGATTAATAAAGCTATTCTGCATCTGCCTTGAATTACAATTTTCCGAATTGATGATAATAGAAAATAGCTGACAACCCTTGTCGCGCATTTCGTTGACACTAAACTGAAAACAATGATTGACAACAGGAAGCAGCTAACAACCCCTTATCCCGCTTGTCGTTGCCACCAAACTGAGAACAATGATTGACAACAGGAAGCAGCTAGCAGCCCCTTGTCCCGCTTGTCGTTGCCACCAAACTAAGAACAATGATTGACAACAGGAAGCAGCTAGCAACCCCTTGTCCCGCTTGTCGTTGCCACCAAACTAAGAACAATGATTGACAACAGGAAGCAGCTAGCAGCCCCTTGTCCCGCTTGTCGTTGTCAAAAAACTGAGAACAATGATTGCCGCATGTAGTATGTCGTAGGAACCCAATTGGAAATTAAATATTGTGCCATAAACTATAGTGGCGGAGGCTGAAAGTAAGTGCTCACAGGCCCTTATTTTCTGCCCAAACTCCTTAAGAAAGAGCGCCTTGCCCAAGCAACCGGTATATAACATTACACAAACAGTCGGTGCAATGCGACTCGGACCCCAAGATGGAGCTATAATACGGGGGGCACAAGACGGGAGCCAGATGAAAGAGGCTACGAGACGAAGGCCACTAGACGGGGCCACAAGCGAGGGGCCACAAGACGGGAGCCACAAGAAAGAGGCTACGAGACGGAGGCCACTAGAGAGGGCCACAAGCGAGGGGCCACAAGACGGGAGCCACATGAAAGAGGCTACAAGACGGAGGCCACTAGACGGGGGCCACAAGCGAGGGGCCACAAGACGGGAGCCACATGAAAGAGGCTACGAGATGGAGGCCACTAGAGAGGACCACAAGCGAGGGGCCACAAGACGGGAGCCGCATGAAAGAGGCTGCAAGACGGAGGCCACTAGACGGGGGCTACAAGCGAGGGGCCACAAGACGTGAGCCACAAAACAGGGGCAACAAGTCGGAGGCCACACGACGGGCGCCACAAGACAAAAACCACGAGACGAGGCCACAAGACGGGGGCTACACGACGGGGCTACACGACGGGGCTACACGACGAGGACCACAAGACGGGAATCAAAAGAAAGGACCACAAGATAGGAGTCAAAACAGAGTGCCACAAGATGGGGTTAAAAGACGGTGGCCAGAAGACGGGGCTGCAAACCGGTGGTCACAAGAGAAGGGCCACAAGTCGGGTGACACAGGACGGGGGCCACAAGACGGGGATCACAAGAAGGAGGCTACAAAGCGGAGGGTCACACGACAGGGTCACAACACGTGGCATCGAGGCGACGGGGGTGACAAGAGAGAGGCCACAAGACGGGGCCACATAAGAGGAGCTACAAGACGAGGCCACATGACGGGGGCCACAAGACGGGGGCCACAAGAAAGGAGCTCAAGACGGAGGCCACAAGACGGAGGTCACAAGAAAGAGGCCACATGAGAGAATTCACATGACTGGGGCCACATAAGAGAGGACTCAGGAGAGGGGCCACACGAGAAGGGCCGCAAGAGAGGAGCCGCAAGCCGGGGCCGCAAGAGAGAGGCCACAAGAGAGAGGCCACAGAAGTTGGGCCACAAGACTGAGGTCTGCAAATGCGAGACGCGGCCTACAAGACACAGCAGGCCGAGATGTCCCTAAGGAGTCTCTGGCAAGAAGAGCAAGCTCACCAAGAACAAGAGAACGACGACGTGGCACTGAACCTCCGCCTGGTGGTCGCTCTACCGTGGCTCCTATGAGAGCTTGTCGATATTATTCTGTTATTCCATCAGAAGAAATAAAGGTCTTTTCGATCGTATTGATTTCTTTGGACTCACGTCCGACTAATAGTTAATTGACAATAAACACGACTTTGCGCAATCAAGACATAACACAATCTTTTCAGTGTTAAGTCATGTGTGTGTTCAATAAAACCAGGGTGATTAGTCTGCCTTTTATAGCTAATACTTTTTTATATGATGTGACTTGCTGTCTGCATTCAGTCATCAGTATCGGTAATATGCATGTCATATTAAAGGTATGGTATTAGCGCCATCTGTCAGGAAAAAGGTAAAGGCACGGACTCCTCAACAGGAGCGTAAATGCTGGCCGCTTGCAATCAGGAGCCACAGTCAACGTAACGGAGGGTGCCAAGTAAAACAAGACAATAGTCGGGTGGAACACAGCATTGACATATCATAGTTCAACATTCATTTAGATATTGGACTGGTGTAGAATATCCATGAAAAGGCCCTTACAGAAAACTATCTTCCAGGCTTCTTTTTCACCACTATCCGGCATGTGAGGATCATTGGTTCATTTTACTTGTACGCTACCCTCCTAACTGGCCACGTGGATTGGGTACACACACACCATGCCTAGCTTGTACTAAGCTTCGTTAGCATTTAGTGATGAGTCGTTGCATTTCCTACTAACTTCAGGGCATTTTGTCAACGCCAACAATGATCGCCAGAACTGTTCGTCATTCAGTGATGGGCAAATGCAGTTCCTACTAACTTCAGGACAATTCCAACTAACTTCAGGGCATTTTGTCACCGTCAGCAATTATCGCCAGAACAGTTCGTTATTCAGTGATGGGTCGTTGGAGTTTCTACTAACTTCAGGGCATTGTGCCAACGACAACAATGATCGCCAGAACAATTCGTTATTCAGTGATGGGTCGTTGGAGTTTCTACTAACTTCAGGGCATTGTGTCAACGACAACAATGATCGCCAGAACAATTCGTTATTCAGTGATGGGTCGTTGGAGTTTCTATTAACTTCAGGGTATTGTGTCGACGTCAACAATGATCGCCAGAACAATTTGTTTTTCAGTGATGGGTCGTTGGAGTTTCTACTAACTTCAGGGCATTGTGCCCACGACAACAATGATCGCCAGAACAATTCGTTATTCAGTGATGGGTCGTTGGAGTTTCTACTAACTTCAGGGCATTGTGTCAACGACAAAAATGATCGCCAGAACAATTCGTTATTCAGTGATGGGTCGTTGGAGTTTCTATTAACTTCAGGGCATTGTGTCGACGTCAACAATGATCGCCAGAACAATTCGTTATTCAGTGATGGGTCGTTGGAGTTTCTATTAACTGCAGGGCATTGTGTCGACGTCAACAATGATCGCCAGAACAATTCGTTATTCAGTGATGGGTCGTTGG
The DNA here is from genome assembly GCA_016164225.1 of Gammarus roeselii. Classification (NCBI taxonomy): domain Eukaryota; kingdom Metazoa; phylum Arthropoda; class Malacostraca; order Amphipoda; family Gammaridae; genus Gammarus; species Gammarus roeselii. The sequence continues at coordinate 4,664 of SDVV010037008.1, forward strand.
AGTTTCTATTAACTGCAGGGCATTGTGTCGACGTCAACAATGATCGCCAGAACAATTCGTTATTCAGTGATGGGTCGTTGGAGTTTCTATTAACTTCAGGGCATTGTGTCGACGTCAACAATGATCGCCAGAACAATTCGTTATTCAGTGATGGGTCATAGGAGTTTCTACTAACTTCAGGGCATTGTGTCGACGTCAACAATGATCGCCAGAACAATTCGTTATTCAGTGATGGGTCACTGGAGTTTCTACTAACTTCAGGGCATTGTGCCAACGACAACAATGATCGTCAGAACAATTCTTTATTCCGGTCGCATGTCTTCTTCTTAGGCATTCCTTTTTTGACGCCTGCTTCTAATGACCAAACAAATATGGCGGCCGTTTCTGACACACAAGAGCTTCTCTCCGCTCAACCACGCAGAGGAATCAGAATACCCAAGAGCTTCTCTCCGCTCAACCACGCAGAAGAATCAGAATACACAGGAGTTTCTCTCCGCTCAACCACGTAGAGAAATCAGAATACACAAGAGCTTCTCTCCGCTCAACTACGCAGATGAATCAGAATACAATGAGCTTCTCTCCGCTAAATCATCCAGAGGAATCCGGATATAGATGAGCATCTCTCCGTTCAACCACGCAGAGGAATCAGAATACACAAGAGCTTCTCTCCGCTCAACCATGCAGAGGAATCAGAATACACAAGTGCTTCTCTCCGGCCTACGGCGAGATCTTTGCGTTGATTCCCATGTGGTGCCACATTGGTCATCCACTTTTGTGGCCACTTTTGTTGGTAGACAAAGAAGTTGTTCGAGGAATGTCGAGGCGAGTATCGACATTCATCCTAAATAAAGAGTTTTGGGAAAACGTTCAGTGTTTTAAATCTTTGGGCTCTCATTAGGCGAAGATTGAACTAGTGGGAACTGAGGCGAGGTCGCGAATGAAGAAAGGGTGGAAAGTGTTGGGTGCGCTCAAGCGCATACTGAGCTTTATAACGTTTGAAAAGACTGAACTAGTGGGAACTGAGGCGAGGTCGCGAATGAAGGAGGGTGGAAAGTGTTGGGTGCACTGAAGCGTGTACTGAGCTTTAGAACGTTTGGCAAGGAGCAACGAGATGACTGTATGAGAAGGCAGTGGTCCCAACTGTGCTCTAAGGAGCTGAGACATGGGGAGCGTGAACAGACGAGAGATGAAGGTTGCATTTTTTAAGATGAAGTGTCTAAAGAACATAGCTGGAGTGCCGCCGAGAGATAGGATCAATCATGTCATTGTTCGAATTAGAACGGGGATGGTGGAGAGGTTAGAGAACATAGTAGATTCACATCTTTTGCTGTGGCTTGGGCATATGGTGAGGATGGATGATGAGATTGGTGAAAAGAGTGATAAATAATACATGCAATGTATAGCCGTGAAATGAGAATGGTTGTGTATGGATGAGTTTCGACGCTGCCTTCATGTGCTTTCTCGCTCTTGACGTCTCGTTGAGAAACGGGGTGGCCGGGGGAGGGAGTCCGGTTACTCTGACGCAGCAGGGGTAAGCCAGTTTCTCTGACAGGCCCCTCCTCTGTGACTGACCTCGTACCGCATTTCTGGCTCAGAGCGTGTTCTACGGGGTCTCCCGGCCGGACCTTTAGAGCGAAAGGGCTAAGTTTGTAGGAGTGTCAGAGTATGAGAGGAGTGTGGGGTGCGCGTTGCCGTCGGGCCGTCCCTTGTCATGAGGGGATTCAGTCTTGAGTCTGTGTGTCACACAACTCCGCTGAGTAAAAATAACCTTTTCAAACAAAGTGCTTTCTATCGGCCTGGACTCAGAGCAGGGAACAAATAGCGACGAGATGAAGTTGATATAGATCGAAGCTCGGGGTTACCTTTAAATGACCACACATTTCAATACGCCACTTGGTACTTTTTAGCCGCCGCCATTTTTTTGGCAAGCAGTTTTCCATGACACACGAAGCCACGTATTGGCTTCAAGACGGCTTACCCTTAAATCCATCTGTTGCCAAATCTAGGGATTCGGATGGCAAAATCCCTTACATTGGCTTACAGGCTTCATCTTTATTATTGGAGAATAATCTAAAGAAGAAGTGACGGTATGCCCTGAAAACTTAGTTCTCAAACGTAAACATAAAAACCTGACATCGGAGAGGCCTTGGAACGTCACCATTATGACTCCAAATGTAACTTTCTGTGAGTAACTTTAATCCTCACCGAATCCCTCTCAAAGACCCGCTTCCCACATCCCTACCTATTCGGGCTCCGTTCAGGACTTGCGTATTCTGATTCCTCTGCATGGTTGAGCGGAGAGAAGCTCTTGTGTATTCAGATTCCTCGGCGTGGTTGAGCGGGGAGAAGCTCTTGTGTACTCTGATTCCTCTGCGTGGTTGAGCGGAGAGAAACTCTTGTGTATTCTGATTCCTCTGCGTGGTTAAGCGGAGAGAATCTCTTGTCTGTCAGAAACGGCCGCTATGTTTGTTAAGTCATTAGAAGCAGGCGTCAAAGAAAGTAAGCCTAAGAAAAAGACATGCACCCAAAATAACGAATTGTTCTGGCTATCATTGTTGTCGTTGACACAATGCCCTGAAGTTAGTAGAAACTCCAACGACCCATCACTGAATAACAAACTGTTCTGGCGATCATTGTTGTCGTTGACACAATGCCCTGAAGTTAATAGAAACTTCAACGACCCATCACTGAATAACAAACTGTTCTGGCGATAATTGCTGACGTTGACAAAATGCCCTGAAGTTTGTAGGAACTGCCCTGAAGTTAGTAGGAACCTCAACGACCCATCACTGAATGACGAACAGTTCTGGCGATCATTGTTGGCGTTGACAAAATGCCCTGAAGTTAGTAGGAACTGTCCTGAAGTTAGTAGGAACCACAACAACCCATCACTGAATGATGAACAGTTCTGGCGATCATTGTTGGCGTTGACAAAATGCCCTGAAGTTAGTAGGAACTGCAACGACTCATCACTAAATGCTAACAAAGCTTAGTACAAGCTAGGCAGGGTGTGTGTGTACCCAATCCACGTGGCCAGTTAGGAGGGTAGCATACAAGTAAAATGAATCAATGATCCTCACATGCCGGATAGTGGTGGAAGAGAAGCCTGGAAGAGAGTTTTCTATACGGGCCTTTGCATGGTTAATCTACACCTGTCCAATATCTATGTGAATGTTGAACTATGATGCGTCAATTTTGTGTTCCACCCGACGATTGTCTTGTTTTACTTGGCACCCTCCGTTACGTTGACTGTGGCTCCTGATTGCAAGCGGCCAGCATTTACGCTCCTGTTGAGGAGTCCGTGCCTTTACTTTTATCCTGACAGATGGCGCTATTACAATACCTTTAATATGACATGCATATTACCGACATGCATGACATGCATAGTCACATCATATGAAAAAGTAATAGCAATAAAAGATAGACTAATAGCCCTGGTTTTATTGAACACAAACCATCCGTCAAAAAGAGATGATGCCAATCAACATTTTAAGATATCAGCCGCTCCCATCATGATTCTAGTTTTTTTTTTTTCACAGTTGAAGTAGTAGAGGTAGAGGTAGATCGTGAGGGCAATAAAAAACACTAACCGGAAAAGAGGAGAGGTAGAGCGTGAGTGCGATAAGCCCTTACTGAGGAAGATGAGAGGTAGAGCGTGAGGGCGATAAACACTAACCGGAGAAGAGGAGAGGCAGAACGTGGGGGCAATACACCCCACCGGGGAAGAAGAGAGGTAAAGCTTGGGGCGATAAGCACTAACCGGCAAAGAGGAGAGGTAGAGCGTGAGTTATTATTATTAAATCTTTCATTTCCATCGTCAAGCAATGGGTTTTCAAGACTTAGGTCTAACACATCAAACTTATTTTCTAAAATGCGGTATCTGAATTTGCGAAGCGAGAAATAAAAATAAATTTGTGACAGCACATCTCCTGTCGGCGGCCGATTTGTAGCTACTTCGTGTTGCAAAACAGTTTTCACAATATGTGCTATATTTTTAAGTGAGAAACTCATGGGCATGGGATTGATAAATCCAAAATTAATGAATACTCGCAGCTCATCTCTAGTGGGCGGCTGGCTTGTCCTTCATGGAACCGAATGGAATCCACAATTTACCATTAAATATAAACCAACACCTAAATATTTATACTAATATACATATACATGCACGAACATATATATATACAAATACATATACATGTACACATACAAATACACACATATACGCGTACCTACCTACATACATATATGGACGAAAATCAGTATAATTCAGTGGGGTAGTACAAAACTCAGATGGACGGAGTTCTCCAAGAGAGAATAGAGAACAATGTTACCTTTTATGATGGCGATTGCAACTTAAAAATGGCACGGTAATTGGTAGAATTTATTAATTTATTTAAATTTGTATCGAATTCACTTATGTGAGAGAGAGCGGCTTCATATTATTTATCGACAGACAGAGCGCACTTTAAAAGGATTGAGACATTGAAATAGAGGAGACGTTAGTTAACAGCAAGGGTAATTGGCAGGGGTAATTGTTGATTGGTGTGGAGATATAATAACCAGCTACAGCCAAGTATCAATGAATCAAAATAATTCAATGCTGGAGTACACAAGTCGGATGAATATACTTCCGTTATAGGAGACAAGGTAAAGTATTAGCTTATAGGGCAATGATTGTATCATCAAAAATGGTACGGTAATTATTGCAACCAGTTCAATGAGTGATATTAAAATCGAGTTAACCTTTGTTGAAGTTAGAAGCTGTCTATCGTTCCTCGAAAAAACTGAGTTTGTATTTTAATTATACTGAAACGAACAGGTACATTTAAAACATAAAAATATACGAAACGCTAGTTAACACTTATTGTAATTGACAAAGATAATTGTGATCGGTAGCAACATAGAAAACATATGTATCGTCAGAGTAAACACGATTAGATGGTGTGTCAATATTGAGAGGGATGGTGGTGGTGGATTTGAACATGCTCAAGAGCAGAATGCATTTTCTGGTTACTGGTGTTATGCATTTAGTTTGTGTTTGTGGGAAAAGTTACGGTTTCGAATTGCTCGGCCAATAGATGTTCATTAAGCCTATTCTTGAAGGACGTGTTGGATTCAAGATTCTTGAGGCTTGTTGGGAGGTTGTTCCAGGATTTTGGTCCAGTGATCGAAAAAGCTCGACAAGCCGTTTCTGTTTTCCTGTATTCAACGTGCAGAGTATCATTTTTCCTTGTGAATCGATTGTTCTTTTCACCTCGAGAATAAATGAGTCTTTGGCTTCCGGGTGAATGTTTTTCTAGAAGATCATTATGAATTCTGATCGACTCACGGAGTGCCAGTTTGTTGTCAATATTGAGCCACTTCAATTTTTCGAGGAGGGACTTACGTGGTCTCGTTTTCTGTGGCTACCATCTCACGTTATTCTTGCCGCAAAATGTATACAACGTTGCACTTTCTCTCTTTGAGTTTTGGTGCATTTCCCCCAAATTGAAAGACAGTAGTTATTGTGAGAAAATACTAAAGCGTGGACAATCAGTAATCTTGATTTGAAGTCCAATTTTTTTTTGCAGAGTTTAGGAACTAAAGTGTTCCATTCAACTTGGAACACAGAGTAGTTACGTGGTGTTTGAAGGAAAGATCGGGATCAAACCATACTCCCAGACTAATAATTTTATCTTCAACAGGAATGTTAGATTTGCCTGTCCTGATAGAGAAATTCATTGGAACTGCTTTCCTTTTTGAGTTCGAGCTAAACAAGATGCTTTTAGTTTTTTCAGAGTTGAGCTTGAGTCCATTTCTATCATACCAAGATTTCAGATTAGTTACGGCTGTCTCAGCGTCGTCTTTCAGCGCATTCAGATCTGACGGTTTTTGTGAAAGCAATATTTGGACATCATCGGCGTACATTACCAGTTTCGCTTGATTTTTTGGTAATTTGCAGTCGATGTCATTTACAAAAACCAGGAACAACAAGGGGCCAAGTATCGAACCTTGAGGGACCCCAAAGGCAACTGTGGCCGAATTTGTCATAGTTGCGTTATCGAGTTCAACTGATTGTTGCCGATTCATCAGATAACTTTCGAACCAAGTAGGGTCTATTCCGATGTTGCGGAGCTTGTCAAAGAGAATTTTGTGGCTTACACTGTCGAATGCTTTCGACAAGTCTAGCAATACCAGCAGAGATATCTGCCCCTCATCAAAGTTTTTGTACAGATCTTCAGTG
>SDVV010037009.1:0-10886 GCA_016164225.1 Gammarus roeselii
GTTAATGCAGAGTCGTGTCCACGGCCTCTGTAGCAGGGTTAGTGGAAGAGCCGTTAATGCAGAGTCGTGTCTCCGGCCTCTGTAGCAGGGTTAGTGGAAGAGCCGTTAATGCAGAGTCGTGTCCACGGCCTCTGTAGCAGGGTTAGTGGAAGAGCCGTTAATGCAGAGTCGTGTCTCCGGCCTCTGTAGCAGGGTTAATGGAAATACTGGTCGAGCAGAAACCCTTAGCGGTGAATAATCTCATTATTACGCTGATTGAATCACCTAGCACACGTCACGGGGTGTGTTGGGGTGTGGTATGGGTGCTGGCGTGTGCTGGGGTGTTGTGGTGTGAAGAGGGCTGACATTTGTTGCTGTGTTCTGGTGTGTTGTAGTCGTACAATGGTCTGTTGGTGTGTCGCAGTGGAGTTGAGTGTTTTCGGGGTGTCGTGGTGTATTGTCTCTCATGTTGGCCTGTCGTGGTGTGTTGGATTTTTGGATTGTTGCAGAGGTGTGTTGAAGTATTTTATGGGTGTGCCGTTGTGTTGAAATATTTTATTAAAGAGTTGGATTTTAGGACATTTTCATGGACGTGTTGGTGTGTTGCAGGGGCGTGTTGGAGTGTTCTGTGTGAAAGGTGCAGTGTGGCCGAGTATGTTGTAATTTTAGAGCGTGTATGGTGTTTGTTATAGGAGTGTGCTTTGATTGGAAGGTGTTCGGTGCCGTCAAAAGGTTGCAAAGCACTTACAAGTGTGTACGCAATGTGTTGAAGGGTTGTGGTGTGTTATGCTGATGCGGGCTACCAACACCACACTTCACACACACCCGCGAATGATAGTTGTTGTGTGCCGGTAATTCATAGGCCTAGCTACACTTCAGCTTGAATTTAGTATGTCCCGTTTATGTAATATATGAGGAAGCCAGCAGTCCGGGTAAGGTATCTAGTACAGCGCTTGTCGCGTACTCTCGTACGGACGTTAGTTCTGTCATAATAACGAGGACTACATGACATTGACTTTCACAGTGCATGTGTTTTTCATACCTTTCGCTGTGACCCCCTGGCAAAGCGCTGTTCATTACTTACACTTCCATTATATTGACTCTGCTTGCAAGGAGTTTTGGCAAAGTAGCATCCATACACCAATGACCAAATTGTTGTTTATTACAATATTCCTATTTGTTTTCTGTATACAACTATGAAAGAGCCCTCATAACTAAGAGCAGCACTCCCTCAGTGGGAAGGATGTTAACAAGAAGTAAGAAACGAGGGAACAGGAGGGAGAAGGTCTACTGGTGCCTCGAGACCAGTAACAATATAGCGCGGGTTATTAGGCCCTTTGTGTTGACTAGAGGGGATGGAAATGGGGGGTGGGGCTGGAAGGGTTGATGGAGTCAAGGGGAGGCGAGAGTCTGATGAGGGTAGGGGGTAAAGGAGCATTTGGCTGAAGTTTATAATGTGGAGAAAGCCTTCAAGTTGAAATTCTAAGTTATTCACGAGAAACTTCGTATATAAAGTCAGGTGGAACACGTTTCTATGAAGACCGTATCCTAGAGAAATAGGCTGGTCTTCTATGAAGACCAGCCTATATCTCATGCAGTGTAAAATGTTTTTTGTAAAGAAAATCGAGGCTGGTTTGGAGCTGGACTTGGCAAGAATTGCTGCAAAATACGGACTTGGGGAAATAATTAGTTGAGAGGGACTTTAAGTGGGGAGCTGGGAGGGACTTTAGGTGGGGAATTGGGAGGGGCTTTTAGTGGGGAGTTGGAAGGGACTTTATGGGGGGGTTGGGAGGGACTTTAAGTGGGGAATTGGGCGGGATTTTTAGTGGGGAGTTGTGAGGAACTTTAAGTGGGGAGTGGATGGAGTTAGGTTGGGTGAAGAATTGTTTGTAGTCGGCCTATTAATGGGAAATGGAGAAAGTATGATTAAATATTAGTGAGAAAAATTGAGAGTTGAAATTTGTTGTAAATATATTAGGAAAAAATCTAGGAAGTAATTAATATATTAGTTAAGGGATTATAGCCAAGACGACGTGAATTGTTTTAGGTTTTGTTTAATTGCAAAGAAGCGACAAGTTGGATCACACTATGTAGAAAGGAAAGGAAGAATTTGAACTTTTATTGATTGGTATCGGCTAATTTTTCAGATAACTTTACCACTTTGAATACAGTATATCACTCATATGAGGCGTCCCTTTAAGTAAATCTTTCGAATGTCTCTTATCCTGTTATGCTGCGCAATACGAACTAGTACTGTAAATTAGCTTGGTCAATCCATCGTTAAGTATGTGGCCACTTCATTGCAAATGAAACACGAAATTCTTGAAGAAAATATTAGTGTGCTCAGTACTAAGATGAGTATCGTTGATACAAAAGTACATCGAGAAGCCTTAGGGACATAAGTCACTCTTCCTTGCCAGTTGATCAGCCCCCAAGCATTCGCTGTTTATGGTACCCAAATGCAGTGTTAATTATTTTTACTGTATTTTCACCTCACAAAATTGATCATGACGTGAACACAAACCTCGCAGATGGTCACAGGGGAGTGTTCTTGGCGCTGATTGGTTCCTAGCACGTGCTAGGGGCGGGGCTTAGACCATGTGGACAGGCGATCGCGAAGTTGGTCAAAGTTCTGCATGGAACTCAATAAAATCATCAATATTTTGCTTTATGCATAAATTTATGTCAATTTCATTAAATTGTTAACTAGCAGATTTAGTAATGTATTATCCATGCACTATTTATATCTAATTTAATGTTACCTGTAAACTTGTATTCAATCAAACACACATTAAATTAGCGTCCTCTATGGTGACTCCTGGCAACTACTGTGGCACGCGCTACAATTTTACAACTCCCAAGGGAGTTCATTGAGCCAAGGCAAGGTTAGTTTAGCTCGAAGCGTCGGATAAGGAGGTTGTGGCTGACTCGTTCTGCTTAATTGAGTGACTGAACCGTCGCGACATTTAAATTGCTACTAGGAAAATTTAAAGACATCATTCTGAGGAGAGACTAGAGTGGAGTGAAAAAGTAAGAATTTCTGGAGTCTATTATAATGCTGGAGTCTTTGTAGGTAGCGCGCAAATAAATGAGTAAACAAATTTTTATGTACTCATGAAACGACAATCACATATTCTACATAAAATTGTGCACAGCATTGTTGGAATTTTTGGATTTGTTTTACTTATTGAATTTAATTAGTCAAATAGAAACCCTGCCACATACTACTGTGATTAAATTAGACTACATTTTAGTACTGTTAGTGGCAAGAAACCATAATTGTCTAGTCGTTATTGTCAAATTCAGTTCTAATAATTGTGTGTAACAAAATGTAATGGTATGAAGACAAAGCTTCCACGCAATCAGACCCTTCTTGAATCTCTCAAATTGTGGAGTTTTGTGTAACACTTAATCGAAAAGAACAGATAGAACCATTTCTTAATTCAATTTACATGTAAGACTTCATGAACATTTCATTTAAAAGTCTTCGGTTTCCAATACCAGCATTTCAGTAACACAACGCAGATTCGGGTACAAAATACCAAGACGAGCCTTGCGGTTGTGCAAATAATACAAGTAATTTATGCCAATTGAATTATATATTTTCAAGAAGAAATTAAATAAAAGCTTCTAGCTACGAGGATTAGTTGCAAAACTATCAACTCAGTAATATTGGTGAACGAATTTATGAGTAACTCTGAAAATTGCGTTTTTATTTGTGTCTATTTGTATAGTTTTTTACCAAAGTACGAGCACACATCACAGCATGTACAATATTAGATAACAATTAGAATAAATTAAGTCCTTCTTTCCATTTTTTTTCACGACTAACAGCACAAATGACAGCGTTTTTCAAGTGAAAAATAATAAAAAATCACAAATGTTCTGCAGTGTAGAAAAATAGCAGATAATTGAATTTGATACTCTACTCACAAGCGTGAGAACATCATTACTTTTTTACTCTTCCGTTGGAAATTATTTCAATAGGCTGGCCTGGCAATAGAAGGCCTTCCACAATGTTTTACGATTAAATAGGCCATTCAAAAACATGGATTGCATTGCAAGTCCGAAACGGATTTTTATCTTTCACTATCATTTCAAATCTTTGGTGCATTGAAAATACAAACGGAGACCACAAACTCTTTCATTGTCCGGTTAGTAGATGGGGAATAACTGTATTTGTAGCTAGAAAAGTTAAAAAATACTTATTCCTATGTTTCCGGTAAATAAGGAACATTATTTAACGAATGATATCCAAACATAATGAGTGCTTCTATATTATGTTGAATTCCTCTTAAAATATGTAATGTCGAAGTTGGTCACTGCTTTGCAATCATTCACTTTATTCATTTACTAATATTTTGAATATTGTTGATTCAAATAAGATCGTTTTTTCTGCAGCCATCAAAAGTCATTGCATGACTTGATTGTTTTACTCTGGGTATCGTCGGTGAATATAACGAGTTAGTATTACTTGCCTAAACGCAAGATAAGGACGTTGGAACTGATAGTCTCGGAGGATTAGGAGTGAAATATCCAATTAACCCGTAGTCCTTTGCTCCGTATCCTTTAAACACCACAATCTTCGCCAATGACTTTATTGATTATCAAGATTCTTGACCTAAAATGATCTTCATGATCCGATCCAAGCAATATTTATAGGAAGAAAATCTTTGCCCAGGCAAGATTTAATAGTTATTTGTCTTATTGATGTAACTGCTTCAATTGATGGTCGAGATATTTACAGGTTTCAAAAATTGTCCTTATGGAATTTTTTTTTCAACAGGGTTCTGCTTGTTCAGTTTGATCACTCTATCCCAGCATGTCGCCCATTCAAACTCCCACAAACACTCCCAACTCCCCATCACTCCCACATCGCTTCCACCCGTTCCCCCATACTCCCACCGTCGGAGGTGTCCAAAAACCAAGCGACTCCCACGCTACACGGTGTCCTCCTTCGGGCCAACTAACCCCACGTCACCTACCCCCACACCCACCCCCTCCCTACAGCCTCCACTTCCCACATCGCTCCTCACTCGACGTGGGAACCTCGAATTCCCTACACGCAGCCCCCAATCCGTTTCACTCCTTAATTACCCCCCCTCAAAATAGTCAGCCCCTCGTACAAGAAACCAAACCACAAAATCAACACAATTCCCCGCAAAGTCAACAACAACATTATCAACGACAGTGCCAGCAACAGAGGCAGTCAACACCGAGTTTGAATCAACTTCAGCATCAGTCAACGGCGGATAACAGTAGACTTGAGGCAACAAATGCAAATGAAACTGGAGCATGCTCGGGAAATGTGAAAAGTTCTTTAAACGGTTCCGAATTAGAGCCACACTATCCTCTGAATCTAGGAGGTGGAGGAATTCCTGATAAAATTCTTGTTCCAGGTTCAAGTTCAATTCCTAGGACGGAGGCGACGTCAAATTCTAAACCGGAATCTTCTTTCGACCGACTTGATTCCATATTTTCTAACTCTCAATCATTTTACATTCGCAATGACAATTCCAAAACCAAGTTAATTAACAGCACTTCGGCGTTAACAAAAAATAAAGAGTCCAGTCAAACTACTGAGAAGCCAGCAGGAGAGTCTAACGCTTTATCTCAAGTAACTGTAGAAACTTCGGCTGAAACTGCTCAAAAAAACACTCCCCCATGTCCCGGAGCCAACTCTTCTTCCCCGTCGAAGGACCAACGCCAAGATTCAGACGCGACTTTCCAGCAGGACGTGAGACAAGCAATGGAGTCCAACTTCTCCTCGCTCCTACAATCCCTCGTAAAAGAAGAAGATCTGACTGATGACAGCCAAGATTCAGAGGGTGACTTTGACGAAGGGAGCCAGGATGGTAGGGCGTCACAAGATGGAGACGTCGGAGGGGCAACGTGCAAGGATAGTGCTGATGCGTCATCGCACTCTGACCAGAACAAGGAGGACTCTTCTAATGCTGATAATTCAACCAGAGGTAACGTTGATAATACTCTTCTAATGCTGATATTTCAACCAGAGGTAACGTTGATAATACTCTTCTAATGCTGATAATTCAACCAGAGGTAACGTTGATAATACTCTTCTAATGCTGATATTTCAACCAGAGGTAAAATTGATAATACTCTTCTAATGCTGATAATTCAACCAGAGGTAACGTTGATAATACTCTTCTAATGCTGATAATTCAACCATAGGTAACGTTGGTAATACTCTTGTAATGCTGATAATTCAACCAAAGGTAACGTTGATAATACTCTTCTAATGCTGATAATTCAACCAGAGGTAACGTTGATAATACTCTTCTAATGCTGATAATTCAACCAGAGGTAACGTTGGTAATACTCTTCTAATGCTGATAATTCAACCAGAGGTAACGTTGATAATACTCTTCTAATGCTGATAATTCAACCAGAGATAACGTTGATAATTAATGCATATCATACTACTGAATGAAATGTGAAACATAGGATTGTGTGTTAGCCAAAATATTGGTTTTATTTAAAATGTTTCTGAGGTTCGTATCAAAAATTATACTCTCAAAATCAAATGTAGTTCTTCCATAGTTGACATGAAGACGCCGAAACCAGAAAACGGACAAAACAGATTCTCTGACTCAGCTATAAATGTGCGTAGAACTTTCCTTGGTCGCCCAACCGACCGCAACACTCCATTCCCAGCCTATCGTCAGCCCCACGTCATTTATAAGCTGGTTATATTCCGTTTAGAACGCCGCTCTGAGTGTCTCACTCGCGGTCTGATAGGCTCGAATCAACGAGCTCCAGCATCCCATGGAGTCTATTCCGAGGAGATCAGGAATTGTTAACCACTTTGTCACCGAGCTGAGTGTGCTTAAACTACATCCTTTATTCATATTCATTTTAGTAACAGATCCTATTTTCTTACTCCTCTAGCTTCACGTAGTCCCACGAAGCACACCAGCCACGACGCCTCCTCCTCGAGCGGCAGGAAGAGGCCTCGCAGCCCTAGCCAGCAGGCGAAGGTGAAGAGGTGCCGACGGATGAAGGCCAACGATAGAGAGCGGAACAGGTACGATCTCTCGCAGAGGCCACTGGAGTAGGTACATATGTTATAGGCTGGGGTACGATCTCTCGCAGAGGCCACTGGAGTAGGTACATATGTTATAGCTGGGGTACGATCTCTCGCTGAGGCCACTGGAGTAGGTACATAAGTTATAGGCTGGGGTACGATCTCTCGCAGAGGCCACTGGAGTAGGTACATATGTTATAGGCTGGGGTACGATCTCTCGCAGAGGCCACTGGAGTAGGAACATAAGTTATAGGCTGGGGTACGATCTCTGGCAGAGGCCACTGGAGTAGGTACATATGTTATAGGTTGGGGTACGATCTCTCGCAGAGGCCACTGGAGTAGGTACATATGTTATAGGTTGGGGTACAAGAGTACAATCAAGGGTGTGAGGGATAGGTTATGGTGCAACGATAAATTGATACAATATTAGGGTATAGGGGTACAGTGGTTCATGAAGATGTTTTGGTGAATTGGTACATGCACATCACAAATGGAGTCCAACAGTGCAGCGGTACAATCATAAGTCATTTGGTGTGGTGCTCCAATTAAATAATACAGTGGCCCGTTGCCTGAAACTAAGGAAATTAATCCGGTTCACATTGATACATCCAATGATTCAGTCCTCCTCCATTTATCTTCATTACTGTTAAATTATTTATTTTGATGTTGCAATGATGTGTAGTTTCTTTATAAAATTTCCTAACCCAAAATAAATGATACATGCAGACATACAGTTCCGCAAATATATGCATCTTGTTTTTTTTTATTATTATTCAATATTGTTTTAAACGATTGATAAAAGACAAAAACGGAATGTTATGATATGTTTTTTAAAATTTGTATGATTTTAAATGTTATTTTCATTCCATGTTGGTGTATCTCTGAAAGAAAATTATATCATGACATATATTTAAAACCTATATAAACATTTAATCTTCGTGACTTTGCACTAAAAACTCACACTTTATCCCTTATCCTCCTCCTCAGGATGCACCTCCTCAACACAGCTCTGGAGCGCCTAAGACTCACCCTCCCCACACCTCCCGATGACACCAAGCTCACCAAGATCGAGACACTCCGCTTCGCCTACAACTACATCTGGACGCTGAGCGAGATGGTTCGTGGTTGCGACATGTTTGGAGGTTCAGTGGGTGGCGGAGGCAAGATGCTTTCCGGATCAGCTGCCCAAATGCTCTCCCACGCTTCCATGTTCAGTCACGCTACTATGCTCAACAACAACAATAACATTAGCATGACTAACAATAATAACGGCGTTGGTCTTTTAGAAGGGGCGGCGCAAGGAATGTTTAGCGTGAGCCACCACCATCATCAAGAACTGTTAGAGGGGGCGAGTGGAACTGGTATGGGAACTTTCGGTGGTGCTGGTGGGGATGGTCATGGAACCATGGCAGACTTCTATCAGCATATGGCCAGCATTGGGAGGACTGTTCATGGGAATGGCGCCTGCAGTCCAATGACAGGACCGAATTCCCCGCAGAGACTACAAGGAATCGGACCAATGATTCCCGGGGAACCAACTGCGGCAAGTGGTTTTGGGAATGCAGTTCAACCAGGGCTGCAATACTACGGTTCTCCAGAAGGAATGGTGGGGTGGGGGCAGGCAATGGTTTCACCCCAACAGACGAACTTCTCGCATCATTCCCCCCACTACCCCCAATACCCCACCCCTCCCTACCAAGTTCTCTAACATGAATGTTATGCTTCACTTTACAACAAGTGAATTTCATGGCTGGTGCGTGGTAGTCGTGAAATTTTATTGTAACTTCGAATTATTAATACACAAAAAATTTAATGAATGCAGCAGAGCATTGCCCTTTAAAATACTGAGACCATGTTTAAGAATGTGAAAAACACTTGTATTATTTATGAATATGCCAATTTTTTCGTAGCAATACATAGCTACATTCTTCAACCTCATAAACTTCATTGCCCTTGATGTTGTTTTGAAAATTTTATTGCAGTATATAACACTTTTTTTTAATATCTTCATGCATACGAATAAAAAGACGAACCTAATTCTTCCCAACGAGGAACAAAAATGGTGGTTAAAATATAAATAATGTATATTTCTATTCAAAATAAATGAAATAATATAAACATCAGTTCCTGCAACAGCTGTGTTGCGGCCTCAAGGGCCAGTTCCTGCAACAGCTGTGTTGCGGCCTCAAGGGCCAGTTCCTGCAACAGCTGTGTTGCGGCCTCAAGGGCCAGTTCCTGCAACAGCTGTGTTGCGGCCTCAAGGGCCATCTGTCTGAGACAAATGGAGATCAGAGCGCACTGGCCATTGTTAACAAAAATTGGAGTGGTGTGGCCGAAGAGTCGATTTTTGTATCTTCCCAGTCCAATTTCTCTGATTGGGAAGTCAGCGAGAAAGTGCTAACTTACCAACCAGACTACCTTTGTATGATGTGCATTACAATAATAATGATTGATTTTGATATATAATGTCGTTGGTATAATCCCGCCACCATTTTCTCAATCTGCCACTATATCGTCATAAGTGTTTATTTGAATATATTACATTAAGAACGTGTATCTATGTATATAGTAAATGTATGAACTTCACCGGAGCATTCCCAAAAAGACCATTCCAGTTTGCCTGACCCTGAGTCTGACCTTACAAATCAGTCTATATATTTATATCTGAAAATAATTCGGTTGTGATCACTTGTTTATTACCTTAATATGTAGAGATAATAAACACCGTTATGATATACAGATTATATTATAAGATGGGCCATTCCAATTCATATTTGGAGGAGAAATTGGATTCCCTAATAGTTATAAATAGTTCCTATTGGAGTGGAGAAAGAAGTGGAAGAGTAATGAAAGGACAAAAAATTCGTACCAAACAACAAGTCCTGAAAAGAAGCCGAGTCAAGATACAGGAGTTGAAATATATCTAAGACATTAATTTGAAGTGACTGTTCCCCACAATAAACTATTTGGCTGGATTATATTCACGGGGCAAAATTATTTATTGAAATACCTAACCATACATAGCGGCTTATAACATAATAATTCATTACAGGACTGTAATAAAATAATCATTCCGGAATGCCATTAGTCACTGTAATTAGAATGATAGCATAGTACGTTAAGCGCAGACCTGCGATGATATTCGCCTACCAGTTGCTCATTCCTGTCACAAATTAGCTCTAACTTTTGTCCTGATATTTTTCTACGATCTCGCCTTATGTCAAGTGCTTGTACATTAGTTTAATATAAATATTATCAAATAAATAATTAAATGCTCAAACTTAGCTGTTACAATAAAGATGACGTGAAATAATCCTCAGTTTCATTTACATCCCTCCGGCCAGGAGCAGGCGTTAATAATAACAGCCATTTGGGAAATACTACCTTCCAACAATTACTCCATACATACACACCTGAATGGGTTCAAACAACCTACTTCTAACACTTTTCGCTCAGTAGGAAGTATAATGTTTGTTCAGAGAAGTAGATACAATGAGTAAGTATATTGTTTGCCTAGATTAGTCTATACAATAGGAAAATATAATGAATGCTTTGAGTAGTCAATACAATAGGAAAATATAATGAATGCTTTGAGTAGTCAATACAATAGGGAAATATAATGAATGCTTTGAGTTGTCAATACAATAGGAAAATATTATGAATGCTTTGAGTAGTCAATACAATAGGAAATCTTTAGGAATCCTCAAGGTGACATTGACGAAGGAAGATTGAAAGAAAGGACAGAATGTATCACGATTTGCGCTGTTATTTGCTGCTGCGCGTGGCTCCTTTTATAATTAAACTAATTCCAATAAAATTTCATCTCGAAAAACATTCCACAATTATCTGGAAGATAAAGTTA
>SDVV010037010.1:0-10886 GCA_016164225.1 Gammarus roeselii
CGTTGGGAAGAAGAGACATGAATGTGGAGGTGGCGAGAGAGCGTGCAATGAACAGGCGTGAGTGGAGAATGGTTGTGAATGGTTGATTTTGACGCTGCTCTGATGTGCTTTCCCGCCCTTGGCATCCCGCTGTCGGGATGGTCGTGGGTGGGGGGGGCCCGGCCATTATGACGCGGCGGGGGTAAACCAGTGAAAACTGTGGGCCCTGCTGCTGACGACGGTTCCTCGGTACATTCGGGACCCAGAGTGTAAATTGAGGGGCTACCGGCCGGACCCTTTAGCACAAAAGGGCCAAGTGGTGTGAATGTGAGCGTGTGAGGTGCGCCTTGCCGTCGGCCACCCCCCTTTCTGGGGGATGCGGCCTAGTGTCTGTATCTGTAACCATTAGAATCAAGTATAATGAAAACTACCCTAGTCATTGAGCGCTTGACCTCAAAGCTCGCTCGTCTGAACAATGCAATGGTTGTATTTGATGTTATCTTTTCAAATTTAAAGAAAAGGCAAGGGATCTTCGTTTCTTTGACCAAACTTTTCTGTGACAATGTATTTGGTTTCTGGTTTTCTTGTCCAAGTTACCATGAACCTGTCCTATTTACTGAAAGTAGTAATTTATCCGTTTCTATTTTCATATTATTCGTGAATAATTTCCACTTGTCATTAGCTCAAACTCTTGCCACTACTATGCTGATTTTCCCTAATTGACATGTGGATTCCATGCAATTCATGTCATACGGCTACCACGGCTACCAACCATAGTAGGTAGCCGTGGCCGAGTGGTGGCCGCTGTGGCCGATTGGTTAGCGTATCCCACTGCAGAGCCAGCCTCTGGTGCTGCATGTCGCCAGTTCGAGCCTCGGCAAAGACATAGCGGTCTGGTGGCGGGGAGATTGGGCGCCTCCCCCCTCTGTGTCAGCCTAACTTAGCTACCCTCCTAATAAGGGGGAAACAGCTATGTGTCTATACACATATAGTGGGTAGTTGTTCCTTGTGGACCAACCATTTACGCTCTCATGTTATTTTCAGGACCTGGGACTGGCGCTAGCATCTCTCTTCTTCATTCGTCAACAAATTTCTACTGATTTTCTTCTCTTCCCCCAACAAATGGATACAAAGGATAAGTTTTCTGTTAATGATGCCTTGGATATAAATGTTCCCTGCGAGGGATCGAATGAAACAGTTGAAAACGCACAAGGCGCCAGTAATGAAGACTATGATGCTCTAGTAAATTCTCAAGTTCCCGACTCCGCTGCAGCTTCCGCGGTGGATCGAAACAACAGTAGGGAACTAGAGGAAGAGGATGATAAATCAATTGAGTGTGTGCAACGCATTGGCAAGGATCAGCTGACTGTTGGGTTGCTGTTGATGATTGAGGAGTACAGAGATCACATTGGCGCTCACCACGAGACTTTTGTGACATGGGTGAAGAGACTCTCGGGTCGTATACCTGACTCTGAGGCACTGAGACATCTTCTCGACACATTCGCTACGAGTAAAATAGCCAGGGCATCTGTGATGTTCAAGAAAGTGCCAGAAAATATTTGGCTTGATGCTAGAGCGGATTCTGAGAGTGATGATGAAATTGAACCTCAAGCTGAAGAAAAGGGTGACAAAGAGCTCAGTAAAGGTGGTCTGGTAAATGAAAAAGATGCAATAATTGAAGAAGGCTCTCTAGTGTTGAACATGTTTAGAAAAGGTGACGTAAAATTTTGCTCACTAGATGTAGAACAGCCGTATTCGTGGACAAACTATTTGGATGGCATTAATATTGATGATCTTGTTCAGCGCAAACCACACCCTTCAGTGGACTTCGATAACTTCAGCAACGGTTTACTGTACGCCCTCTGGAGGACTTGCGTGACATTGAACTTTTCTAACGATGAACTGAATAGTTGGTTGATGCAGTTGAGCCCCGTGCCGTTGAAAAAAGCTGTGCTGAATCAGCTGCTCCATGCTGCAGAGGCGATGCATAGACACATTCTGGCCGCCCCGCAGCATCTGGGCCAGCTTGGAGTGCCTATACTGTACTACGGCAAGCCTAAAGGAAAAGCTCGCTCTGATGCAACGGTGGACAAATTCACGGTGGTCTGTCAACAAAAAAATAGTTACAGGGAGATGAGTAGTACTGCAGGTGTTGCTTCCACTGATAGTAGTATTGTTGCTGGGCATGACCAAGATCAGCAAAATAGTGTTAATGAAGTGGAGACGTGTAGTCTGAAGGAGAGTGATACTCCCTTGCTTGATAGCGAGGTTGCTGCGGTCCCGGCCGATGATGACATCATCGTTGAGAAAGTAGTGAGAAATGATCAAGCTGGCGGTTCACGTTGTTTTAAGCTCCTACCGCTGGCTAATGTGGGGCAAGGGCCACAGTGTTTTCGACCGTCTCACACTTCAAATAGCGCGACTAAAATCTCTTCAACCCCATCAGGAGAATCTACTAAAACAAGCCCACAAAACTGTGACATAACGTGTGTTAATGCAGCAGCATCATCAACACATCTTATCGGTAACAACATTTATAGTATATCTGCAAACAACGAATTTCTCTCGCGAGCACAGATAGATAAATTTGCAGTCCAATGTTTGAATAAGGAAGTTCCCAAAGTACCAGACGCTGGTAACAGCAGCGCATTGACTCTGGGAGCAGCAGCGTATGATGGCAAATGCAAGACTTCTGGTTCTGTCAAGTGCCGCCAGAGTGTTGGCACTAACCATTCTTCTCCTGTCACGGTAAATCGCGCCAGGACGATTAATACTTGTTTGGTGGGAACAAGGCCCGTATCACCTAATACCCATGTTCAGCACCGTGAGCAGCCAAACACCTCGACGAGTGTTGATGCTCTTGCCTTGAGTGAGCGTTACCAGCGTCCAATGCCTGCGAGCAAGAAGCGCACCCTTCGATCGACTAGCATGCAGCCACAACGCATCGTTTTCTGCGGACAGGATGATGGTCAGAGTGCATCGTCCGTTTCTGCAGACGGAGTGACTGAGGGTGCAGCAGTTTCTCCTGAACCACTGTCCATGCTTCGCCCAACTGCTCAACCAGCTCATTTGTTTACCTCAGCTTGTAACAATTTTGTCCGAAGTTCACTTGTCGTTCCTGATGATGCTCAGGTAGAAAGGAAAATTTTCCAGTCTTTTGTTTCCATTAAAAAGATGAAACTTGATTCAAATAAAAGCGTTTGCTTTACTTCTAATGATGAGCATCATGACGACGGAAAAGCTGTGGACGTCGCTAAAGTCAGTAATGTTGATGTACCTGTGAAAAAAAACAGTGCGAACGCGTTGGGAGCAGCTGCACGTTTTTCTCCACCTTTCCGCACATCACCTACTGTGAACAACTCGTCAACTGTTATGAATGACAAAATTCCGGAAAAGGTTATTGCACTTTCTAAGTCCCATCTCAGACCTGCTGTCATGGATAAACTTCTGGAAACATCATCCCATAGCATTTCTTCGCCTATTCAAATTGACTTGAGAAGTGATGACGATGATGAGGCGAGTTACGGAACAGTGAACAACGTTACTAGAGATCGTGCCAAGAAACACGTGGTTCCATCTGGCATTACTGGATCACCTCCTAGGCCTCCAACATCAGACCTGCTTACTAAGAGTAGTTTCTTTGATGCGTCGAATAAACGTTCTTCTGATTTACCATATTTTCAAAAACCTACCAGCAAACCGTGCGCCCTTCATGACTCATTAGGTAAGACGGGTAAAAACCATGGTGTCGACTTGAATGAAATCATTATACTCAACTCGGGATATGGCACTAGACTACCAAGTCCTAATAAATGCAATGCTAGCAAAATTACCACGGAACATGGCAATCACTGCACTGCTTCTCGTGTGATTCCATCAGGTTGTATCCGTTTATCGAAGGGATTATCTTCTGCATTAGCTCCATCTGTGAACACTAATCCAGACTTGAAAATCCCCGTGATTTCTGAGGCTCCAACTATAGCTTCCTCGGCAACATCTCTTGCAGAGGTTATTAGCCAAGTGCCTAGAAGTGTCACTACTGTTTCGACTACCCAAAGGCCCATCACTACACCCAGGATCACTACCCGTAAAGATCTCATGCCTACAAGTGATCCCTCTCCGGTGCTTCATCCAACCTCAAACCTTGATTCGAACATATCTTCTAACGAAACGATGATGCGACCCTGCTATAGACAGGTAAACAAAGTCCCGCCTCTCAACCCCCTTATGAGCAATATCTTCCCCAATGGCACCATCGCCCTTGATGCAGTATCGTCACCCCATGCATTCGGCCCGACACCTATTCTTCCACGTCCAGCTGCACCTTTATCTATGCTACAACGGCAACAACTCCAGCAAGGGAGGGCGGTGTTGATATCTGGTAACGGTGTGGCCAGCAGCAGCCTGAACCACTTGGGTTCGCAGGGACCAAGAGTGACTGGTGCGGCAATTGTTGCGAGTGCACCTCATCTACCTTTGGTGACGATTACCAGCGCAAACGGTCTGCAACCTATTGCCGCGAGTAATAACTTGCCAATTAAAGAGACGTTTTCGACAGCTTCTGCTGAAAACAACGATGCTGTGACACTAAGTGCTATAAACACTAGTGTCGCTGCTGAGGCTTACATGCAACCACAACAGCTGAGTTCTAAAGTGTCTTCTTCGTTCTGTGTGAATGGCATGGAACAACATACTTTACAATCGGATGGGGCAATCTCAAATGTTGGGAACCTACCAACGATCATTCACAATGGAAAACCTTACAGAGCTTATTTACTAACTCCCTCGGCAGTTGGTGAAGATTCCACCGTTGATCTGCTAGGCTCCCAACAGAAACATACATCTCCAGAATTGTCTATTAACCCCGCACTGCGGCAGGCATTCTTAGAGGCTAAAAATTCCAGCCCTATCATCTTGAATCCCTGCGATAAGTCACTTGGTAACTTAACCCAGCAAAACCACTCGTCCTCTAGCCAAAATGTATTTTCCAGGCAATTCCCATCTCAAAATACAATGCCCATGAACAATGATATGATCAATTCAAATTCCCACCTTCAATTGTCAATGCAGCAGCATCAACAGCCATATTTGGGTGGTAGTTTCCCATATACTGTTCAACTACCTGGCGGTCCTAATCAGCAAACTCCCTCAAACTTTCTCAACTACGCTTCAATGTTTCACCAACAACAAGGCCAAATGCAAAATATGTCTCAACAACAGCATCTTCATAATCCACAGTTGCCCACTGCCTCTCCTATGTCCACGTACCTAACCATGCTTCCTAACCCCGGTGGTAAGGCGGTGCACATAATGCAGTCGCAGAACAACATCCAGAACCACATGATCATCCACGGGACGGACTCCAGTCCCGCTCCCTCAACATCTGGAGGTGTTCCTCTAGCTGAGCCTATGCCAGGACTTAACGACAAAGTTTCTGCGCTTGAACGCCAGCTGCAAGCCATACAGGCACAAAATGAACTGCTCATGCAGATCAACAAGAAATTGCTATCCAAAAAGGCAGTTAAGAAACACAAGTCCCCGGAGAAGAAAGAAGAAGCGAGTTCTTGCGAGGAAGAATCTTCTGAGTGGTCTGAATCGAGCAGTGAGAGCGATGTTAGTGGGCCCTCCAGTGCCAAGAGGAAAGGAGGGCGAACGACGAGAAGTACGAAGAGGAAGGTGAAGAAGCACGATGTTAAAGGTGGGCTGGATGACAAGGGTTCATTTAAAAGGATGAGGGGCACCGAATCTAAACAATCTCCCCGAAGAACTCAACGGTCGTCAAAACGGTAGTCATTGTTGTCAAGATTTAATGAACTCGTAACTATCACTTTCAAACATGTTTATGCTCTCAAAGCAATAATGTTGTATTGCGCTTGGAAAATTTCCCATTTAGTTGTTCCTCTAAGTTTTTTTCATTGTTTTGTTGCTTTATGCATCCAGATACAGGGTAGTGGCAGGCAAGTCACGTAACTTGTTTGACCAGGTTATTTTTCTTGTAGACCTTATTTTGTACACGATATAGTTGTACAGGTCAAAGTTTGGGACTACTATGCCGTTAGATACTATTACGATGTACAAAGACAGTCAAACGGGGAATTCCAAACATTTCCGGTCCATGTGTCCCTTCTGTATGCTGTTTGTAGGGATTTAATTTCCAGGTGGTGAATTTCTTGCAATCGTTGGCATCAATTGTTGTTAAGAATTAAATCTACTGAATCCGAAATGTATATTTCATATTGACCCATCAGGGTTACTGAACAATTTTACTTACGTTTTGGAACACGCTTGAAATTTGTCTGTGTTAGTTGAGCTAACGACCCGCCGAATACATCTACACAATTTTTAACTTTCTTTTCATGTGTTTGCTAGTAGAACGTTACAGTAATTTGTCTTTCTCTGTTACTTCTGCTTTCTTTTTGTTTGTTGCTACAGCTTATCTTTGTACCAAAAACTTCGTAGTACCAACAGCTTCTTTTTGTACCAACTATTTTTGTTAAAAATAAGGGGTATGCAAATCACATAAGAAACATTTTAGTAATGACACTTGTTACTTATAAAAAATATATATTTTGTGGTTTCGTTGAACCTTCACTTCTCTCGTTGCCAGATTCGTTTTGCCTGTGAAATTTTGTACCTGTCGTTTATGTTTTCATGCTTACATACCTTTGACATATGTCACAAAAAGGGCATTGACTCAACGCAGTAGTAAACCAAACTCTAATCTAATCGAAAGAATTATCTTTATCTAATCTTATGTCATGCTTATAATTATGTAAACTCGTGCTTCCGAACCGAAACAGTCGAGTTTAACTTATCTGTTCGGTGGGTGGAGCTGAGATTGAAGAAACAGTTTAGTTTAACTTATCCCTTTGGCGGGTAGAGCTGATATTGAGCAGGTCTTCATGGAGTGAGACTTACAAATTAACACTGAACACACAAATCTGACTATAAAACTGGTTTGTTGTATCATTCAACATCAATACCATGTTTTATACGTAAGGTTTGAACAACTAGCCCCATCAAAATGCTCGTGCAAACCAATTTATTATCATGAACAGACCTGAAATCTTGAAACGAGTGCATTGTTCCTGTTACTGTGTAAAGCTATAGTTTCCTTCAAACACACCAATTCATTTGAATGTCTATTTTGACTATCAATACCAACGGCGTGAATTCTGGTTTAGCTGCGCAGAAAAAAAAGTTATACTTTCTGGTCCAGTTGGCTTTAGTGTAATGTTCAAGTAACTTCGAGGGTTGATACGGTGTATCGGAGGTGGTGAACTCAATACAGGCTAAGATGTATTGATATCATTATTGTGCTGTATCGGTCTTATCGTGATTGTTGACATCAAATAATAATGCAACATTTTCGATATCAATACTTCATTAGGTAATTTAATTACTTGACCACTTCACATGCTCAGCATCCGCTCAGGAATAATTGACTCAACTTTTAGTCAACTCTATATTTCAACTTCATTTGCACCCGTTCACTCGATAATAACATAGAATATGTCAATTATGTCCAGTACCATAATTTTTGCATCAATCACACTAACTTCGAGGTTGTGTTTTGGATACAATATGCCATTCAATTTTAAATAGGACAATGTACAGTGGTGAAACGACAACTTTCATAATAATGATAGAAAATAACTAACATGCTATAATCAGGGCTACTAATAGTACAATAAAAAATATAAAAAAGTCTCTGTAGCTACTTAGCGACTTTTATATCGTTTACTTATGTGTCAATTGAACGGCTGAGAAGCAGAGTTACATAACTGCATTTGTGTTTTTGTAGAAAAAACATCGATCAGCTGATGTTGTGCAATTTTGCTTCTCAGCCTTTCAATTCAATAATTTGGGGATATAATATACAGAAGGCTATTAATAAGATGTTGGAATTTCCCGTGTTCTGAGATGACTCGGGCACATGTTGAAGATGGATGAAGGGAGATGGGTGAAAAAGGTGTTGAAGTCAGAGGCGAGTGGACGTAGGCCTAGAGGGAGACCGAAGTTTGGGTAGATGGATGGTGTGAAGCAGGCGTTAGGAAGGAGAGACGTGAGTGTGGAGGTAGCAAGAGAGCGTGCATTGGATTGACGTGAGTGGAGAATGATAGTGAACGGATGAGTTATGACGCTGCTCTGATGTGCTTTCCCGCCCAAGGCATATTGTTGAGAGACGGGATGGTCGTGGGCGGGGGGGGGCCCGGTCATCATGACGCGGCAGGGGTAAACCAGTCACGCTGTCAGGCCCTGCTGCCGACATTGACCTCGAACCGCACTCATGACCCTGAGGGTTTGTTGCGGGGTTCCCGGCCGGACCCTTTTGCGCAAAAGAGCAAAGGTGTGAGATGCGCCTTGCCGTCGGCCACCCCCCTTGCTGGGGGATTTTGGCCTAGTGTCTGTATCTGTAATTGGTATCGGCGGTGTATCGGTATACCCAGAGTGAAAGATTCAATTTCTCAGTTTTCTCTAGTCTTTCCTTGATATTATGGGCGCAATCAAATATTGACGAGACAATGATACTATGATTTGATATGACCAGATCAAAGTATTATTAACTCGTCAATATTTTATTACAGTTTATCCTCCTTATGCTTTTGTATGATGGCTTGGCACCATTCACGGATGGATGTTCCAAAGCTCCATTTGCTACTGCAGATAAAATGTGCATAGCTTGAACAGCAGCAAGCAAAATTGGGCTGGAGTTTGTTGTTGAAGAATTGATCTCACTGTATTGCTTTCAGTTCCTGGTTTGGTATTAGCGTAGTTTTGGGCATTGTGACCAATGGCATTGTAATACGTCTGTGTCTCGGCTTTACTAAACTAGTGTCTTTCGACGGCGTGTGGATATCTTCTTGCAAGTTTATTATGCCTTTGCTTGATGAAGAAGCCTCAAAGGCTAGGGGATGGTGGAGAGCAGCAATCCCCCGTCCAACTTTACCATAGAGAGGAGGGAAAACAAGCGCGTTTGATATAGATAGAAAAGGCCTCTCAAGGGATGCTGATCGCTCGGTGCGTAGCCAAAAAAATTATTTGGTTGGCGTTGTGTGGGTTTTTGATGTTCATAATTTGAAGCAATGACTCTTAACTTCTCATATATTCAGCATGCATACCTTCTTATTTTCTGACCTCAAAAGAACGAGGGCTTGTTTAAACACATATTGCTGAGAGATTTGAATTAAAAACACAGGCATGTCCGGTAATATTGTAAATGATAAATCTTCTTAAAATTAGATGCCATCCAGTTTGAGTAAGTTTGTTGGGATTTTTTTTCCATGCAAGTCTATATCTGTACACCATTCTTAATACGGGGAACATGGGGTTGATGGACATTTCAGTTTTTTGTCGCCGTATTTATACGATTTTCTTGATTGACTGCCGCTAACTTTTCAGAGTTCAATCTTAGCTTAAAAGGCACCGCACTGTTCAAGTGTTCGGTACATTTTTATGTTGGAACTTATTAAAAAATAGTTTTTACAATTATTGATACAGCTACTTGAGCACCAATACTCCAAATATTGATGTTCCAACAACTAAATTTGCCCAGAGGCAGTATCGTAACCAACGAGTTGTGCACAAATTTGAGCGTTCAATCGCAAACTGTTTTTTGCATCTAAAGCCAAAAGGCTACCAAGTTTTCAGGGTACATTTTTTTACGGTTGAAGTTTGTAGCTTAGAAGAGATCGACCATCATCTTTTCAGAGCAGGGGCAATAAGCACTTCACAAGGGATACCTCCTCAGTAGGGATACCTCTGGCGTACTCATTAACCAACAACTTCAGTTTTCCCTTTGTGTAAACTATATTTTGCTGCACTAAAGGTGCAAAGTATAAGCCCTCCACATTCCCTCCTTTCGTTCATAGTTACACTCCACTCCTCTGTGCACAAAGAAATGAACCCCACACTAACTTTGGTGTTGTGTTTGGATATAATTCAAAACTTGGTCGAATTTGGCGAGTATTACTAGAGCTTCTTCAGTGGTTATGGTTCAAAGGAAAGTCGCTTCCGGTCCAAATCCAAGCCAGTGCGTTTAGCGTAGGTCAGCGACGAGCAAGGATGGCTGTTGTCGTGGGCTTCTTCGAGTTGAAGGTGTGGTAAAAGTATTAAGGGGTTGAATAGGAAGGAGGGGGGTGGTAGTAGGTATACCCGCTGTCACGGCTACGAAGACTGCAAGCGGGTGGATAAATTTATTAGTTACTCGTCAATTAGCCTTAAGGCTGGAGGGGGCTCTCTAGCTTGAACCGAGAGTACTTATTTTTTTAGTCTAACAGAAGTGGTCGTGTGAGGATGCAGGGGGTTTTTCTGATCAGTTTGCGCATTTAGAAGGTCTGTCCCAGTTGGGGTGCATCTTCACCACAGCGGAAACCTCATTGAATGGTATGAGGAGCGTGGTCAAGATAAGAAAAGGTGCAAGTTTAAAGGATGTTCAAAACAAAAGTGGTGAATAAGGTTTATATGGGTAAAGCGTAATTAGGAAGGGGTAGAGAAGAAGAGATAGTGAAGGGTGATGTCAGTGACGACTGTGCACAACTCCTGCCGATAGAGTACTCCCGAGCATTGAACCGGATCTCAGAAAGAGATCATGCTCCCACTTCCCTCAGTGACGGCCGTGCGCAACTCCTGCCGATAGAGTACTCCCGAGCGTTAAAGAGGAACTCAGAAAGAGAGCGTGCTCCTTTTTCAAATTATTCAGGAGGGCTGCTAGGATATCAAGTCTCATCCATTAACTTGGGGTGGATGGATGCTTATTCATTTTATAGATCATTAACACTTTATTTTAGTATTTTATCATTTGTATTTGCTTGGGCTCTATTATTTTTCTCTGCCCTTTTTTCATGGTGATAAATTTTGAATTTTATCATTATTATTATATGTATCGAGGTTGGTTGAGAGGAGGT
>SDVV010037011.1:0-10886 GCA_016164225.1 Gammarus roeselii
TATATTTATATACATATATACATGTTTGCGATCCCAATAAAATGAGGCATTGAGTCTTAATATTTAAAAAAATAGGAATATACACTACTTTTTCGATTTGTTTGTGTTTAATTCATTAATCTACGTAGGAAATAAAGCGTCGTATTACAAAACTCATGCAAATATAGCACTCATACTACAAAACCTATACAAAGTGATCATTCCTTGGTTTGTGGAGCGTTATTTTGCCTATCACCTATTTCGAAAACCCCCGTAAAAAAGATTATCCAACGTTTCTACAACAGAGAATTACGTAAAAAAGTTACCTAAGTCGAAACATTCATCATGAAAGTGACCGGAAACAATAACTCGTGTAACAAAAATATGTGCAAAATATAAATATTTTTTACAGCGTGCAAAGTATTATGCAAGTGTTCTTACTACAATTAGACGATATGCTTTTTTTTTGTTTATCCTAACCCATTGGTCTATAATGAATTTACATTAAAAACGACATATGCCTACGCAATTGAAAATTGCAATAATAACCTATATTTACACCAACAACTCAATTGATACCAACACACAGCTAACTCACACAATACACATGCTACATCCCACTATACACACACACGCAATACTCTATTATATAACCCATTCATCTACAATCCTACTGCCACCCACACCGTCACCCCTACCTTGTCCACCAAAAATTCGCCATACTGCGACAGGGGACGCGCTGCCATACGCATAACCTACATGCCCCGCCACACGCATCACCTACATGCCCCGCCATAAGCATCACCTACATGCCCCGCCGTACGCATCACCTACATGCCCCGCCGTACGCATCACCTTCATGCCCCGCAGTACGCATCACCTACATGCCCCGTCACACGCATCACCTACATGCCCCGCCATAAGCATCACCTACATGCCCCGCCGTACGCATCACCTACATGCCCCGCCGTACGCATCACCTACATGCCCCGCCGTACGCATCACCTACATGCCCCGCCATAAGCATCACCTACATGCCCCGCCATCAGCATCACCTACATGTCCCGCCGTACGCATCACCTACATGCCCCGCCATACGCATCACCTACATGCCCCGCCATAAGCATCACCTACATACCCCGCCATACGCAGTACTTATATCTACTTATTCTCTCTTCATGGTGTCCGGGAGAGTGTGATTTTTTCGACCTCTCAACAAAACTGAAGGTACTTTTCTGTAGGAGAGTGAAATGAATGTGGCAAGCGAACGACGAACTGTTACCTGCACTTGTGAACGAAAACAAACATCGCTTTGAATGAAACCGTCAGCAGGCGGTTTAATTGATTATGGCCAGCTATTCATAATAAATGGCAGACGCTTTGATTCTGAACTATAAATCGTAAATAAACTAATTGAAAAAAAAACATTAAATTCCATAATTTTTCGTCCTTTTCCGACTGTTCGGCACAAAACGTTAAGTACTTTGAATTTTATGGTCGGGTCATTTTTTTCATATTTTTATAACACTCTATGAATTTGATTTTTCTGCTGCATGTTACTTATAATGCAACAAGTTTCATATTTACTAGAAGGCATTTCTAAATTCAGTGAGCAATTCACACATTGTGGTTCCAAATACTGTAAATTTTACTAACTGTCCGGTTCTTGGTCATGGCCCAGTTGGTGATACGGTGATGCTGTTGATGCGGTGATGCGGTCATGCCCCAGCTGGTGATGCTGTGATGCTGTTGATGCGGTCATGGCACAGCTGGTGATGCGGTCATGCTGTTGATGCGGTCATGGCACAGCTGGTGATGCGGTCATGCTGTTGATGCGGTGATGCGGTCATGGCGCAGTCGGCGATACGGAGATGCTGTTGATGCGGTGATGCGGTCATGCCCCAGATGGTAATGCGGTGATGGCCCAGTTGGTGATACGGTGATACTGTTGATGCAGTCATGTCCCAGCTGGTGATGCGATGATGCCGTTGATGCGGTCATGGCACAGCTGATGATGCGGTCATTCTGTTGATGCGGTGATGCGGTCATGGCCTAGCTGGTGATGCGTGTGATGTTCGCAGACAATAAACACTAAAACCGTCCTTTTGCGGAAAATTTTGAAATTGGGAAGCGTCTTTCAGTAAAGATTCAAATGCCTGGTCAAAAGAATGGTTCGATCTGGCAGCCTTGAACGAAATACAAATACAGCTTCGTGCCACGCATTTCATTTTCTGACGATAATTCTTGTTTGATTGATTGTATATTAAACAACTATCAATTTAGTAGTAATGCTCCCACAATATATTTCAGATTTTGCGAAGGACTATCGACTAAATCTTGTCTTCAACATTCACTGACCCAGCTTGCAACTCGTCTAAGGCCATCATCTCCCATTATTCATAGTTATTTCTTGTTTACACCTTGGAAGTGGCTGAATAGTGTTTATTTACGTAATTATACCCAAAGTACAACACAGTATTGCCGTTATCTTTGTGAGTGCATCACACTTATTTGAACTAGACCAGATGTCGACCCTCATCTCTCTTTATCGCGATACGGCCAAGGGATTGAAAATATATCGCATGACAGTCACAAGAACGAAGGGGTTCGGTGGTCACAAAAAGACGCCTCAAATATTGTGATGCCTTAAACAAACCTCTTTGATCGTCTCAGAACGTATAAAAAGACATTCGGCTAATTGTGGCATTGTATGATGTTCGGGCAGTACATAGTTGACGTCAACTAGAAAAATCGCTCACAGTTTGTTTTCCCCCTTTTGTAAAATAGAAGTCCAACACTGCAAGGCTAACATTCAATGATAACATGAATCAAACTTCTCGTCAAAGTCACATCAATTTCTATCCACGAGATTTGCGTCAGTCCCACTATCCTTGTCATGACGAGTCATCTCAGGGCGCCCCCAAACAGACACTAATTGTCAACCTTAGATTGTGGGGTCGGATCACTTGCCATCAGGCAACGGACACGTGTGCGCAATAAAACTGGTCGTCATTATAAATAGTGAACTAGGCTTAGATAAACAATACTGTGTGCATGTGGAAGTGTGAGTTAATGCCGACAATGTTAAATATAGAACTGGATGCAGGACGTTTTCGTGCTTTATTCGTATACTTCAGTGTAGATGCTCCCTACTGAGGCCGGTATGATATCCATGGCAAAAGCTTGCCTTCCGGTCGGATTCTTCCGTCCTTCCCTGCAAAGAACAAAATGAGGAATGGCTCAGAGTGGAGTATCTCACAACCAGTTAAGGACATTAAAGCATCCACATTCTCAAGTCTGACCGAGACCATCCCCCCAGAGATTACAAACTCGGGCGGGTACTACATGATTCCTGGTCCTACCCAGCTAACTCATGCAAGGAAGCGTTTTCCCGTCTCTGTCCGGCAGAATGTCACACCACTTGGGAGACGGTTAGGGTTTAGTCGGAAACCATCAGCTTCTCATAGACATCTTTGACGCGTCGTTTAAACTCTACCTGGTAGTCCACCAAGCTGGTCGATCATTGGGATGGTCTATTCTTTGTGCCCTTACCCTCTCCGGCTTGTTCAGTTCAACGGTTGGATAATAGATGCAGGAGGCGGTAGAACGTATTTCGTCCTCACCACAGCAACGGATGCATCGTCCATCCTCGCAGCAGCGCCGAACGTGACGTCAGTCCCACTACGCCGGATGTGTCTTCCGTCCTCACACTGCGCCGAATGTGTCTTCCGTCCTCATACTGCGCCGGATGTGTCTTCCGTCCTCATACTGCGTCGAATGTGTCTTCCGTCCTCACACTGCGCCGGATGTGTCTTCCGTCCTCACACTGCGTCGGATGTGTCTTCTGTCCTCACACTGCGCCGGATGTGTTTTCCGTCCTCACACTGCGCCGGATGTGTTTTCCGTCCTCACAAAAGCGCCGGATGTATCTTCCGTCCTCACAGTAGCGCTGGATGGATCTTCCGTCCTCACAACAGCGCCAGATGTGTCTTCCGTCCTCACAGCAGCACCGGATGTAACTTCCGTCCTCACGACAGCGCCGGATGTGTCTTCCGTTCTTACAGCAGCGCCGGATGTGTCTCCCGTCCTCACAGAGGCGTCTGATGTGTCCTCCGTCATCACAACAGCGCCGGATGTGTTCTTCGTCCACACGATTATATGATAGGGTAAGCAATATTGGTCTGGAAAGATTAGCAAAGATATTCACTGACGTTTGCGCACGTGACGTTGGCCTCCGGAAATGTCCTTAGACCTATAGATGGTGCAAAGTTATATGGCGCGGAGGATAATTCCATCAAACGCCTCCATTGCCCATAAATATGTGACTGAAGAAAAATTGCGCTCACTTGTGAGAGTGGTCGATTATTCGTAGTAGTAGAGCTTTTATATATCTTTTACTGATTGATTGAGTCATTTTTGACTTCGATAGACTTACTTCATGCAGAGTATTTGATTGTGAAGAAACTCATTTGAAGCAGTCTATTGTTTTATCTTATTAATGTCTCAGGTGTCCTAAAACCTTTCGTCCACAAATAATGCTCGTCGTACATGGGTAACGTTAGATGAATTTTATTTAGCAAAATCAAGTTAGATGACATTAAATTAAGTAGGCTTCGGTTATGGGTGGTTCTTATACTCTGTATTCCCTACCTCAAAAACGAATATTGATAGAATTTGATGACTCTCCCCCGCATTACCGTAAATGCAAATTTCTGCCAATTTTATCATTAATGCGTAAGTTCTTCGAATTTTCAAAATTAGCGGAATGGATGATAATAATTTTGAAAATTTTGAAGGGTTCTTACACTTGAATTTTTTTTTTGCTATTCTGAGAATAAGGAACAACGTTTGAACGAACATTCTTTGTGGCGTCAAAAATTGATGTTCAGATGCCGACTGTGCGCTTATGGATAAGTAACAGGTGAATGATTTAGATGAAATTTACCTTTGTATATAGTTTCGCCAACTACATCAAATGAAAAATGTTCGAGAGGAGGCTACACTATCCTCCTCACCTAGTCCCTGGGCGAGGAAGATTTGATTTATGACATGAATCATCTTGTGTATGCGTTGATGATATTTAACTTGATCTAAGTATTTGCGTTTCTATACTTATAAGCTGTCCCCGAAATGATTGATTAGAACCCAAACCCGTCAGGAGTTTTAGTGAACTTCGATCATGATCCTGGGTCATGGTAGTCATGACGAACGGTATCTTTACTGTGAGACCAACTGCATTAAACGATTTGTTTTGTTGCTAAGCCACGATCCGAATATCAGCGAAGCTTTTTTAGTTTATTATTTGATTCAAGTCTGTCCATCACAAGATGATTGAAGTCTGTCTCCAGGCGGTTTTGTCCGGGCAATCGGATTCTTGTTGTTCTGGACTAGATTCGTACAAATACTAGCAAATATGAAATCTGAAAAAAAGGTTTGCTCCATCATAGCCACCAAAACCTGGAAATCGTATATCACTCCGATGCCAATTTATAACAGACCTTTGCTGAAAACCCTCCAGATAGCGAATTTTGGTCCCTTATTTGTGCTGGGACCTTGAACCGCACGTTTATTTGCCTTAAATTTGGTCGTTTGAAGAAATTTTAGCGCGGTAAAACCGGTCAAGAGGCTATCAAGAGTGAGCCACCCGGGCCCCTGGCGTGAACTGGGGGTCCGATGAGGGGAAGGAACAGACCTCATTCAAGTGGAGCTAGCATCCCCTTCTAAGTAACGAAGACCAGAATCCCAACAGCCAACAACGCCAGCCTCTCCAAGACGAACAGCGCCACTTCAGCCGAAGACGACCGGACCAATGACCGCATCACGGAGTTGATCAGGAAAGTGCATGAAATAATGAATTTACTGAAACAAGCGACCGGGGATTCCAAGCAGGAAACTAAAGGCTTCACTGCGGAATCCAGCACAACCGACGAATGTCTAACAAGTCTCGAGTGGAATGCACGTGTTATCACTACCGTGCCTATTAATAACTGAGACCCCCTAGATAGCACTGAGTGGTCCCTAGTTTGTTCTGGGACCTTGAACCGCACGCCTGTTTGATTTAATATTGGTGATGAAACGTTAACAAGTAACAAGCCAGGGGTTTAATCGGGGGGAAGAAAGAAGTTCCATCCAAGAGGGGCCAGCATCGTCTCCGGAATGACGAAAACTAGAATTCCAACGGTCGAGAACGTCAGCCTCTCCAAGACGAGCTGCGCCACCTCAGCTGAAGACGACCACTTCAAGAAGTTGACCAAAACCATTCGAAAAATTTAGAATCTACTACCCGCTGAGTCTGGCTCAATCGACGACCGCCTAACAAAACTCGAGCACCACATCCAACAGACATTTATCCATACACTCGACGAAAAGAGCTGGTCTCCTTCACTGGCTGTCCAGTCCTGAGCGTCGCCATCAGAGTAGATACGAAACTTCAAAGTGACACAATACTCTCCAAGACTAGACCATGTAAAAAGCCATGCATAATCGTACCACCCACAACTTTCTCCACAAGTGTAGGTTGGATTTACGTTGAATATAACCCGAAGGAGAAATCGAGGAGTTCATCACTGGACTCTTTCAATACGAGGACTGCGTAGTCAAAGCAAAAATCGCACCAAAAATTGCGGCAAGAAAAGGCACCACCGCAGCCTAAATACTGAAATTCAACTGCCCTACCCCACCTGAATACTTTGACATTCCCTTCTTCGCCACCAAAATCAAGGTCACACCATTCGAGCGACGTTCATTAATGCGATGTTATAAATGCCAGAAATACAGTCACACGAGCGAAACTGTAATAGTGAGCAAAGATGTTCATACTGCTCCAAAGACGACCGTGACAAACGGAAAGATCTCCAGGCGTTCCAATCTGAAGAACCGCACTGCTTTTACTGTTGAACGGCCACCCTACCGGATATGGAGATGGTCCGGTCGGATGGGACGGAGAAAAGGATCCTCCAATACCAGATAGACCACGAGGTTGGGCGACGAGAGGCCGTGGTCTCATTGCGCTCTTCCCAGGATGACTCTCCTACCCAGGATATGAGACCAGCACCACTCCCCACCCATTTTCTACAACGCTCTAACAAAGTGGTACAAGCAAAGTTGCTTTTTCAACAAATCCTTTTATAATGATGAAGTCACTCTCCCAACAACTAGGAGGAAAACGTAGGACATCAAACGACAGGAAAAGAAGTATGTGACCCACGTCGTAAAACCTGAACAAAGTAACGCAATACGTAAGATTCCCCATATGAACAAACTTGAAGTTATTGTTGACGTACATCCGTCCTTCAACGATACCAAACGAATTATATTCACCTCCCGCTACATGCCTACAGCCGACCTCAGCGTTTTTGCTGAAGGTATGGCTGAGGATTACGGAGTTATCGAAGTCTGTCTAGCAACATCGATAAAATCACTTAACGCAAATTCTACCGCACACCAAATTACCTTCCTAGGATACGACGCACCGGAATTGATAGTAATCCCGGGTGAACAAGGAAGAACCAAAACATACCCAGTTGCAACATGGCCCCCAATGTGCAAAAAAAAACTTTAATGCGGCCACATCATCAAGTACTGCCAGCCTCATTCACCCCAACGCTGTAAGAGGTGGGCCGACGAGCACGACAGAAAATACTGCACAGCCCGTCACCCCAAATGCTACCACTGCTCATGCTTCCATGAGGCAGGCGAACGTGACTGCCGAATACATATGGACCAAAAATAAATAACAATAAAAAAACTAGAGCAGAGTTACAAGGAAACGAGCTATTCAAATCTGGAAAGACGATAACCCAAACAGCTTTGAGATTATGCCAACTGAGTCAAATCGTCAATTGAACCAAACTCCTCCGACGATACTCATACACCAACACTCTTTTCTGGCAGTAGTGCTACCCCACTCGGCCCAGCGACAGTCCCCGTACTAGAGATGACAGCCCCTAGCAATAATTCCTGCGGTGCCCAGGAGGAATTATTGCTTCCACTTGTCTTGACCGCGGATCCATCCGGCGAAAACCAAAGCGAAGGCTCTACGCTCCATTTACGAACCCGACTCTCGAACACCTAACCAGCAAGAACGATCACCACTTGGGAGACACCGCGTTTCAAACTTATATCGAAAAACTCCCACTCAAGACCTCTAAACTACCAGTCACCTTACATTTCCCAAATAGCCCGCAGTCTACGCAACCACCCACGCAGTTTAAAAAACCTACCTCAGAAGAAGGGCGCTCGCTCAAAAAACAAACACAAAGAGCATTAACTCTCATCCTCCTGCAAGAGCTCCCACAGTTGCGACCGCATTAATCCCCGCAGACCAAATTCTACTGATGCTGTACGTACCCGCGAACACTCCCAATTCGAATCTCCTGGACAATCTCATAGACGTGAATGCCACGAAAATTTCTGCAAATCACGCGATTGCTCGAGATCATCAAGGTCTGAGTGTTAACCGTCTCCAAAGTGAACGACAGCACAATACTCCAGTGGAACAGCCAGGGACATGGAAACAAGAAGATGAATCACTATCTTTAATCACCACCCATAAGCCTTTGGTGATCGGCCTCCAAGAGATTAAACTCCGAGACCGCCACCTTCAGAATCCCCAAGTAGGTCATACACCGCAGCGTGTATAACACGGCGGAGTGGCGCGTATGATCCACCGAAGCCCACCTTACCTCGCCTTTCCTCTGAGGACGGAATTCCGAGCTATCTCTCTAAAGCTATGCGTCTCAAGACCAATAACAGAGGTAACTATCTACTCGTCATAAAGCCATGAGCTCTCTGAAGCACTAATGGCCGATTTGCTAAACCTGTTTCCCTCGCCAATTATTCTCCTTGTAGACTTCAATAGCTACCATGTAACATGGGGATGCGTGAGAACAGACCCCAAAGGAGTGATTATGGCTATCGCCATAAACACTCACAACCTGGTTCTTCTTAACGACGGACAACCCCCCTGTAGCACCTCCGAAAGGGGAACTGTCATCGACCACTCCATATGCTCTCCCACACTGGCGCCCAAACTCGTAAGAGGAGTTCTGCCTTCATCACACGACAGCGACCACAACCCAGTCATCGTATCACTTTTCACCAACCAACAAAGAAATCCTGCACCATAAGAACTTCGTTTCAACTACCGGAAAGCCAGCTGGGAGAAATACTCGGCACACATCGCGTGGAGCGATATGGAAGGCTTCCCCCAAAGATATCTCGGACTACGACCTCGTCATCCATCTATACGAGAAATTCCAATTTGCTGCCGTCACATGCATCCCTTAATATTCACCTACAACCTTTTTTCCGAAACCGTGGTGGTGCCGAGCAAGAGACAGGCGTGAAAGGCTGGTAATTGCCTACCGACGTGCAAGGTCCCCTAGGAACAGCGTAGCGTGGAAAAGGTCATCTGCCGTACATCGAAAAGTTCAAGTGGAGAAGAAACGAAAAAGCTGGAGTCCGTTTGTCAACACTATTAACCGAAACAATCTCCTCTTTCAATTGTGGGAAAAAATCCGACACATCCAGGGAAGACCCGAGTGACCTATCCACATTCTTTCAGACGGAGGCAGAATTTATTCTTCCCACGCGGAAATCGCGAATAAACTAGCTCAGGCTTTCAGCCAGATATCGGAATCAACAAACTACAACAGTGCTTTCCAACGGGTAAAGAACTTGTGAGAAAGTGAATATTTCGACTGTACTACTTATACAAAAAAACTTTCTTCCTCCACGAACTACAGTGCGCTATAGACCATACACGTGGAACTTCACCCGGGCCAGACCGAGTGCCCATAAACTTGATCAAATATTGACGCCCGTGAGCACGTATTAAAAGTGTTCAACACAATGTATGTCCGAGACAGGTCAAGCGGTCGTGTTCTACTGGATCCCTGGACACGTCAAAATCAGAGGAAACAAGAGTGCAGATTCCCTCTCTAAACTGGTGTCTGCCCTCCAAGAACAATTCATTTCCATACATTACCGAGACTGGTTCCCAGTCATCAACTGTCGAATAACATCCCGATGGAACGACTTTTGGCAGCAGAGTGGACAAAAGATGTTTCCAGTCAAACCCTCCGTAGGAGAATGAGAAACCAAGTTTTCCAAAAAAAGAGACATTGTCATCAACCGTTTGTGCACGGGACACGCGTGGATAACCCACAACCTCCTAATGAATGCAGACATGGGACCAGACGCGCCATCATGCCACTGCTGCTACCAGGTGGCAATCTATGTAAAACACTAACTTATGGATTGTAATGCACTCACAGCAGCCCGACGAGCCTTCTTAAGCCCCCCCCCCCGTGCAACATACAGAGCCTGCTCACAAATCAAAGTAAATGGAAAAAACTAATCAACTTCGGAGACCTACCAGACTAAATGAAGCGGTGTGGAGTCATCAATGTTTGTATCTTCCCCGTTCCTGAGCGCAATAGCCTGCCTGTATATCAAGTTTGAACTCATTATTTGACCTCGTGCTCGAGGGTGTGCGAACCTACCAGAATCGACGGATCTTCGTGCCCTACGATGAAGCGTGCGATGACGCGTTGAGGCTCCGGTGGAAATGAAGCTCAAATAAAAATTTAAAAAATCAATGTTTGCCCCGCGTCACTTTCAATGTTTGCCCCGCGTCACTTTCAATGTTTGCCCCGCGTCACTTTCAATGTTTGCCCCGCGTCACTTCCAATGTTTGCCCCGCGTCACTTTCAATGTTTGCCCCGCGTCACTTTCAATGTTTACCCAGCGTCACTTTCAATGTTTGCCCCGCGTCACTTTCAATGTTTGCCCAGCGTCACTTTCAACGTTTGCCCCGCGTCACTTTCAATGTTTGCCCCGCGTCACCTTCAATGTTTGCCCCGCGTCACTTTCAATGTTTGCCCCGCGTCACTTTCAATGTTTGC
>SDVV010037012.1:0-10886 GCA_016164225.1 Gammarus roeselii
TAGTCAACCCAGGGTTGTATTAGGATTGTTTCGATAAAAGAGTCTCTCTGTTCGGGATTCAATCCCAGGTGCCCAAGGTCATGAGTCGGCCCGTCGAACTCACCACCAGCATTGACTCATCACCAATCCACCGATCTCATCACTCGCCCACCGAATTCACCACCAATCGACCAAACTAACGACTCACCGCCGGCCCATTGAACTCGTCACAACCCACTGAACTCGATACAACCCACTGAACTCGCCACAACCTACTGAACTCGTCACAACCCACTGAACTCGCCACAACCCACTGAACTCGTCACAACCCACTAAACTCGCCACAACCCACTGAACTCGCCACAACCCATTGAACTCGTCACAACCCACTGAACTCTCCCCAACACACTGATCTCGCCACAACCCACTGAACTCGTCACAACCCATTAAACTTGTCACAACCCACTAAACTCGCCCCTACCCACTGAACTCGTCTCAACCCACTGAACTCGCCACAACCCACTGAACTCGCCACAACCCACTAAACTCGTCACAACCCACTGAACTCGCCAAAACCCACTGAACTCGTCGCAACCCACTGAACTCGCCCCAACCCCCTGCACTCGTCACAGCCCATTGAACTCGTCACAACCCACTGAACTCGTCACAACCCACTGAACCCGCCACAACCCACTGAACTCGTCACAACCTACTGAACTCGCTACAACCCACTGAACTCACCACAACCCACTGAACTCACCATTAGTGCACCGAACTCAACACCAGCCCATCGAACGCAGCACCAGCCCACCGCACTCATCCCCAGCCCACTGAACACAATACTTGACACCAATCTCACTTATAGCCCAGTATTAATCCCTTCTCACCGATTGTCACTTCTAAATTCTCGGAAGCCTGGAGCCCAATGGTTCTTCACCATCTAGTTCTCAAGTTTTTTTGTGATACACCAGGCCGTCTCTGCAGGCACCGCTATGGGCGTGCTTGCTCTCACGGCCAGTCAGTGGAGTAAAGACTTCCCTCAGTTATTATAAAACACGCTGTTTCGTGGTTACGCCGATAACAATTTATCAGACACAAGACTCAATTGGATATCGAGCGAGGAGGAACTTGAAGAGCTCGCTTGCTGACTGTACAGGAGAATAGTTATGACCCCGATGAGGCCTGCAAAGACGGCATGGTGGACATATGCTTGTATGTTCTTTGGTAAATTCACTTGTCTTGCGTTCATATTATGGAAGCATAAAACACACTACAAGGAGTGTTTCATTTCGGCATTTTAACAATAATCTCAACCTTTTTCTCCAGTGCATTCATTCATCCAATCTATTCCGTTCATCCATTCATTAACTCACCCTTTTCAAGAGTATCCATTCCAACCTCTCTCGTACCTTTCGAGCAGAGTGTCTTCATAAGAATGAGTGCTAGAGAGAAGTCTGTTTCTTTCCAGGGTCGCTGGGGTCTCCACTCGAATTCAGGAGACCCCTTTCTTCCTCCCCTACTTCATTCTAGACACTCCAGGCCTATTACTGCGCCACTCTCGCCTTGTGCTGTGCTACACACGTCGTGGGCCGTGCTACACACGCCTTGTGATGCGCCACTCTCACTTTTTGCTGCGTGAGTGCTGCTCCACTCATGCCTTGTGCTATGCAACACACGCCTTGTGATGCGCCACTCACACCTTGTGCTGCGCCACTCTCACCTTGTGCTGCGTGAGTGCTGCGCCATTCACGCCTTGTGCTGCGTGAGTGCATCGCCACTCACGCCTTGCAGTGCGCTACGCTTGTCTTGAGATGAGCCACACGTTTTTAGTCGTGCTACACAACATTACTACACAGTGCAACACAACAATGCTACACAGTGCTACACAGTGCTACACAACATTGCTACACAGTGTTACACAACATTGCTATACAACACTGCTACACAACATTACTACACAGTCTACACAACATTGCTACACAGTGCTACACAACATTGCTACACAGTGCTACACAACATTGCTACACAGTGCTACACAACATTGCTACACAGCGCTACACAACATTGCTACACAGTGCTACACAACATTGCAACACAGTGCTACACAACATTGCTACACAGTGCTACACAACATTGCTACACAGGGCTACACAACATTACTACACACCATTGCTACACAGTGCTACACAACATTGCTACACAGTGCTACACAACATGGCTGCACAGTGCTACACAACATTGCTGCACAACATTGCTACACAGTGTTAAACAGCATTGCTACACAGTGCTTCACAACATTGCTGCAGAGTGCTACACAACATTGCTACACAACATTGCTACACAGTGCTACACAACATTGCTACACAGTGCTACACAACATTGCTGCACAGTGCTACCCAACATTGCTGCACAACATTGCTACACAGTGCTACACAGCATTGCTACACAGGGCTTCACAACATTGCTTCAGAGTGCTACACAACATTGCTACACAACATTGCTACACAGTGCTACACAACATTGCTCCACAACATTGCTACACAGTGCTACACAACATTGCAATACAGAGCTACACAACAATGCTGCACAGTGCTATACCACATGGCTACACAGTGCTACACAACATTGCTATACAGTGCTACACAACATTGCTACACATTATTGCTACACAACATTGCTACATGAAATTGTTACACCAACATTGTTACACAGTGCTACACAGCATTGCTACACAGTGCTACACATCATTGCTACACAACTTTGCTTCACAACATTGCTACGCAACATTGCTATACAGCGCTGCACAACATTGCGACACAATATTGCTAAACAACATTGCTACACAGCATTGTTACACAGCATTGCTACACAGCGCTACGCAAGATTGCTACACAGTGCAACACATCATTGCTACACAGTGGTACACAACTTTGCTACACACTATTGCTACCCAACATCGCTACACAGTGCTACACAAAATTGCCGTACAATATTGCTAGACAGTGCTACACAACATTGCTACACAACATTGCTACACAACAGTGCTACAAAACATTGCTACACAACATTGCTACATAACAGTGCTACACAACATTGCTACACGACAGTGTTACACAACATTGCTACAAAAAAATTGTACACAACATTGCTGCACAGCATTGACACACAACATTGCTACACATCATTGCTACCCAACATTGCTACACAGTGCAACAAATTATTGCTACTCAACATTGCTACACAACATTGCTACACAACATTGCTACACAACATTGCTACACAACAGTGCTACACAACATTGCTACACAGTGCTACACAACATTGCTACACAACATTGCTACACAACATTACTACACAATGCTACACAACATTGCTACACAGTGCTACAGATGATACACAACATTGCTACACAAAATTGCTACACAACATTGCTACACAACATTGCTACACAACATTGCCACATAACATTGCTACACAACATTTCTACACAACATTGCCCCACAACAATGCTACACAACAGTGCTACACAACATTGCTACACAACATTGTCACACAACGGTGCTACACATCAGTGCTACACAACATTGCTACACAACATCGCTACCCAAAATTGCTACACAACATTGCTACACAGCTTTGCTACACAAAATTGCTACACAACATTGCAACTCAACATTACTACACAACATTGCTTCATAATACTGCTACACAACCTTGCTACGCAACATTGATACACAACATTACTACGCAACATTACTACTGAACAGTTCTACACAACATTTCTACACAACATTGCTACACAGCTTTGCTACACAACATTACAACACACCATTGCTACACAACATTGTTACACAACATTGCTACACAACAGTGCTACACATCAGTGCTACACAACATTGCTACACAACATTGCTACAAAACATTGCTACACAGCTTTGTTACACAAAATTGCTACACAACATTGCTACACAACAATGCTACACAACATTGCTATGCAACATTGCTACACAACATTTCTACACAACATGGCTACGCAACATTGCTACACAGCACTGCTACACAACATTACAACACAACATTGCTACACAACACTGCTACACAATATTGCTACACAACAGTGCTACACAACAGTGCTACACAACATTGCTACACAACATTGCTGTATAACATTTCTACACAACGTTGCAACAAAACATTGCTACACAACAGTGCTACACAACTGTGCTACACAACATTGATACACAGCATTGCTACACAACATTGCTATGCAACATTGTTACACAACATTGCTACACAAAATTGCTACACAACAGTGCTACACAACATTGTTACACAACAGTGCTACACAACAGTGCTACACAACATTGCTACACTACATTGCTACACAACATTGCTACACAACAGTGCTACACAACATTGCTACGCAACATTGTTACACAACAGTGATACACAACATTGCTACACGACAGTGATACACAACCATGCTACACAATAGTGCTAAGTGCTACACAACATTGCTACACAACAGTGCCACACAACATTGCTACACAACATTGCTACACAACATTGCTACACAACATTGCTTTGCAACATTGTTACACAACATTGCTACACAACATTGCTACACAACAGTGCTACACAACATTGTTACACAACAGTGCTACAGAACAGTGCTACACAACATTGCTATTCATCATTGCTACACAATAGTGCTAAGTGCTACACAACATTGCTACACAACCGTGCTACACAACATTGCTACACAACATTGCTACACAATATTGCTACACAACATTGTTACACAACATTGCTACACAACATTGCTACACAACAGTGCTACACAACATTGCTACAGAACAGTGCTACACAACATTGCTACACAATATTGTTACACAACAGTGCTACGCAACATTGCTACACAACATTGTTTCGAGCTTAGGAGAGTATCACCAATATTTCGATGCTCTGTTTTGGTTCTCTAGGAGATTAAAATGAAACGTTTTCTTACTGGCTGCTGATAAGACAGGAATGATTCAGCAACAATCGAGATTATTCGAATGGGAATAGTGAATTATCTAAAATTATCAATATATTGGTTAGATAAATTACTCCTCTTTGTGTTTTTTTTGTTTGAAATGTCTCCACAGTGAGGATACTTTCACTGTGGAGACAACTCACTACTCCCACGCCTCGCTGAGCCAGGATCTGACAGGCTAATGTGGCAGCAACACGCAAATGCTGACGTCACTGCAGGAATGGAAAATGTCCCCACATTCTCCATTCCTGCAGTGGGAAATACACAGTGATCTGGGAAATACACAGTGATCTAGGAAATGCAGAGTGATCTGGGAAATGCTCAGTGATCTGGAAAATACAGTGATCTGGGAAATACACAGTGATCTGGGAAATACACAGTGAGCTGGGAATTACATAGTGATCTTGTAAATACACAGTGATATTGGAAATGCACAGTGATCTTGAAAATACACAGTGATCTGGGTAATACACAGTGATCTGGGGAATACACAGTGATCTGGAAATTACACAGTAATCTGGGAAATACACAGTGATCAGGGAAATACACAGTGATCTGGGAAATACACATTGATCTGGGAAATACACAGTGATCTGGGAAATACACAGTGATCTGGGAAATACACAGTGATCGGGAAATACACAGTGATCAGGGAAGTACACAGTGATCTGGGAAATACACAGGGATCTTGGAAACACACAGTGATCTGGGAAATACCCAGTGATCTGGGATATACACAGGGATCTGGGAAATACACAGTGATCTGGAAAATACATAGTGATCTTGGAAATACACAGTGATCTTGGAAATGCTCAGTGATCTGGGAAATACAAAGGATCTGAAAAATACACAGTGATCTGGGAAATACACAGTGATCTGGGAATCACACAGTGATCTGGGAAATACACAGGGATCTTGGAAACACACAGTGATCTGGGAAATACCCAGTGATC
Source organism: Gammarus roeselii (assembly GCA_016164225.1). Classification (NCBI taxonomy): domain Eukaryota; kingdom Metazoa; phylum Arthropoda; class Malacostraca; order Amphipoda; family Gammaridae; genus Gammarus; species Gammarus roeselii. Next base: position 5,968 of record SDVV010037012.1, read on the forward strand.
TGACCTTATACACAGGGATCTGGGAAATACACAGTGTTCTGGGAAATACATAGTCATCTTGGAAATACAGTGATCTTGGAAATACACAGTGATCTGGGAAATACACAGTGATCTGGGAAATAAACAGTGATCTGGGAAATACACTGTGATCTGGGAAATACAGTATTTCGACGTCATCAAATACCTGCATTATTTCTTAACCTAACATCATATCTGCCGAAGCGAGTCATAACCTACTATTTTTTTTAAAGTGTCTATTAACCGGTTTTCAGTGAATTAGATAAAGTATCACCTGATGCAAAAATAGGCTTTGATTGGGAGGTAATGCTTAGAAAAATCATATGGTGTATTATTGTGAATTATAATGTTCAGAACTTGAATCATTAAAACTAAAAATTGCGGGCGTCGCTTGTTCGAGAGACGTGCGTTAGATACCTTCCTCCAACGTACAGCAGCTCATACTTTATGTGATTGCCACTATTACTTGAGTTTGGAATTTCTGGACAGTTGTGAATAGCATTGGAAACTATGCATTGGTGGAATCAAAGTGTTTTGAATGTTTCTGGACCTTAATAAGATACGACGGTCATGGGTTCAACTTCTGGCAAATTCGGAAAGTTTTTATTCATATTGAATGCAGTATTGTAATTTGTTTCCTGAATAAGGTTTGACATTTTATATCGGGACGAATCAGATACGTTAGTGAAGTTTTCAACTGTTCAAACATTTAAAAATATCAACTACAACAGTGAATAGGAATCATATGACGTTCCTATTTTTGTAGTTTATCGCTCGTTGGTATTTTTTTGAATTCTTGTCGTTTCTCAAGCGCAAACAAGCATTGCATCAGCCTCATGCATTTTTTTTGAAGACATTATCTCCTTTTTGTGCCGTTGCCCGAGGAACCCTTTCGTTCTACAGCACCGTTTTCATTTTCCTATGCTAATTATGCTCTTACGATAAAGATTTTTTCCTGAGTTCATCTCTCGTTAATTAAACAAACGATTCCCTTGCGATGTGTTCTGTGAAATATTGTCATTTAGTCGGTGGTGAGCCCTGACCTCCCCGAACCCCCCTCCTCCTCCTTCTCCTTGACTTGCAATAGGCGTGGCCAGCGAGATGCGGGAGAGACCAGGGGTGGGGGTTTGAGGGTAGAGCACCGAGGAGGGGCGGTGCACACGGAGCTGAAGACTATCTCTAAATCAGTAATTCCGCCTGTCCAATTAAGAAGAAGAACCCCTCCCCTGCGTCCTGGTCTTTGTTCCTCCACAGGCTTAGAGCCATCGGCCCTGCCAGGGGGGAAAGGGGAGAGGGGGACACCAGCGCAACGGATCCACACTTTAACTCTCGAAAAGTGCAACAGCCCAATTAAATACCTGTATCTTTTGTGATGAATATTTTTCACTTGGGTATTTCTTTTATTCTAACAGATCTTATAGGTTTCAGTAATGTCCTTTTCCCTTAGTGGAAGATGTTGCCCTATATTAGCAGCTGCTTCATGTGACGCGTTGCGACATCTCTCCCATGCACAGCCTCCCGAACCCTCCAAGCCTTTGTTCTCCGTAGGAACACAACTCATTTTTTGCAACACTTTATAAGTTATCGTCTGAGGGTTTTAGTCTACGCGACGAGATCCAAGTTTACGAGCTTAGGTTTTATGTGTCAGGTCGTGCGAACAAAATGCACTTAGGAAACTCCCTAGGTTGATACTGCCGTTGCCATGGTTATCTTGCGGTGCGGCGGTTGCATGAGGGCTTGCTGCTTGGGAGGGAATAGAAGCCTCCAGGTCCGGATGTGACATTGGATGCTATGGTATAGAGTTAGTGGGACGATTATGGACTTGAACTCTCCAGTAGATCGATGATTTGTTTTGTTGGTTGTAAAATGCCTTGAGTATACGAGCGTGTTCAGATAACAAAAATACCTACTGGAAAATATATATATATTCTTCGTTATTCTGATAAAGGAATACGCGACAATTATCAAGTAATTTGTAATGCCTTTTGTTCACTGACTTGTGTTTGTCTTCCTTTCTTGAAAACGAAGTTTCGTGAGAATTTATATTCGCTAAGTTCTCCTGATCACATAGTAGATGAATGGTTCTCTTATTATACTTATAGTTAAGTCTTCTTGTATACTTCTTACAAACAGTATATACGAATGAACCATTCAAGAGTGTGTCTGGGATTCAGCACTTTGATAATAGGATATACGAATGAACCATTCAAGAGTGTGTCAGGAGTTCAGCATTAGGATAACAGGATATACGAATGAAGCATTCAAGACTGTTCCAGGAGTTCAGCACTAGGATAACAGGATATACGAATGAAGCATTCAAGAGTGTGCCAGGAGCTCAGCATTAGGATAACAGGATATACGAATGAAGCATTCAAGACTGTTCCAGGAGTTCAGCATTAGGGTAACAGGATATACGAATGAAGCATTCAAGACTGTTCCAGGAGTTCAGCACTAGGATAACAGGATATACGAATGAAGCATTCAAGAGTGTGCCAGGAGCTCAGCATTAGGATAACAGGATATACGAATGAAGCATTCAAGACTGTTCCAGGAGTTCAGCATTAGGGTAACAGGATATACGAATGAAGCATTCAAGACTGTTCCAGGAGTTCAGCACTAGGATAACAGGATATACGAATGAAGCATTCAAGAGTGTGCCAGGAGCTCAGCATTAGGATAACAGGATATACGAATGAAGCATTCAAGACTGTTCCAGGAGTTCAGCATTAGGATAACAGGATATACGAATGAAGCATTCAAGACTGTGCCAGGAGTTCAGCATTAGGGTAACAGGATATACGAATGAAGCATTCAAGAGTGTGCCAGGAGCTCAGCATTAGGATAACAGGATATACGAATGAAGCATTCAAGAGTGTGCCAGGAGTTCAGCATTAGGATAACAGGATATACGAATGAAGCATTCAAGACTGCCAGGAGTTTGATCGATAACTTGTGTTTGTCCTCATATCCTCTTATCAGCACAATAATTGCATGACTGTGCAAGTCCCTGTCTGTTAATCTGACATTGAAAGATGCTTGAAAGCAAAGAGGCGATGTCTGGGAAGCACCAACAGACGCCTTGATCGTCGATATGATTTGTCTCAACCAGAACCGATCCACACCTTCGTACAACTCAAATAGTGTGATGAATGGACTTGACTGGTATGTGGACCAGCTGTCTGCCAGAGGTTGCCAGCCATAATGGCCAGCTGTAGTCTGATGGACGATGATTACCGGTCAGGGTTTTATGGTCAGTGAATTAAGATTTGAAATGTTGCAGTCAATGTCCATAACATTGGATCAAATTCAATGAATTGTGTCTGCCATGATATATTGGGCGGCAGTACTGATGGGCCACAGTACAGTGAGCTACAGTCCAGTGGGCCACAGTCCGTTGGGCCACGGTACAGTGGGCCACGGTACAGTGAGCCACAATCCAGTGGGCCACAGTACAGTGAGTCACTGTCGAGTGGGCCACAGTCCATTGGGCCACAGTACAGTGAGCCATATTACAGTGGGCTACAGTACGGTGAGCTAGAGTCCAGTGGACCACAGTCCAGTGGGCCACAGTCCAGTGGGCCACAGTCCAGTGGGCTACAGTCCAGTGGGCCACAGTACAGTGAGCCACAGTCCAGTGGGCCACAGTCCAGTAGGCCACAGTACAGTGAGCGACAGTACAGTGTGCTACAGTACAGTGGGCCACAGTACAGTGAACTACCGTTCAGTGGGCCACAGTTCAGTAGGCTACAGTCCAGTGGGCCACGGTACAGTGGGCCACGGTACAGTGAGCCACAATCCAGTGGGCCACAGTACAGTGAGTCACTGTCGAGTGGGCCACAGTCCATTGGGCCTCAGTACAGTGAGCCATATTACAGTGGGCTACAGTACGGTGAGCTAGAGTCCAGTGGACCACAGTCCAGTGGGCCACAGTCCAGTGGGCCACAGTCCAGTGGGCTACAGTCCAGTGGGCCACAGTACAGTGAGCCACAGTCCAGTGGGCCACAGTCCAGTAGGCCACAGTACAGTGAGCGACAGTACAGTGTGCTACAGTACAGTGGGCCACAGTACAGTGAACTACCGTTCAGTGGGCCACAGTTCAGTAGGCTACAGTCCAGTGGGCCACAGTTCAGTGGGCCATAGTCCAGTGAGTTACAGTACAGTGAGCCGCAGCCCAGTGGGCCACAGAACAGTGGGCTACAGTACGGGGGGCTACAGTACAGTGGACTACAGTCCAAGCAGTGAATTATATCTCAGCGTGAAACAAAGAGTCATCATCGTACGTGGCTCTTCTCTCGGTCCTGTGAGCCACTTGTTTCTGCTCACCGAGACGACCGTGAGCGTATTACATGAACCCTTATCCAAGTATCCGCCTGTTTGTCAAAGAAGAAGATAGAGTAAGTTCGTTCTGCTAATAGCTGAAAAGAAGGTAAGGAATTTTTTGGTAACCCGGCTGTATAGGAATAAAGAAAATCACTTATTTAAATGCATTATTATTTCTTCATTGTATGATGGATTACAACATCTGTGAAAATTCTCATGTCTTATCAAATATATTATATATGACATCCAACGTTAACATTATTTCTCTGAAACACTTATATTTTTTGTTCGTGATAGACTAGGCATTGATCCCTGATAACCAATACAACTTGCCTTGCTTTAGAATCCATTCATGCAGCCAAGTGTAACATCGTGAGGGGGAGAGGCTTGCCTTTCCGTCGCTACATCGTGAGGGGGAGAGGCTGGCCTTTCTGACGTTACATCGTGAGGGGGAGAGGCTGGCCTTTCCGTCGCTACATCGTGAGGGGGAGAGGCTGGCCTTTCCATCGCTACATCGTGAGGGGGAGAGGCTGGCCTTTCCGTCGCTACATCGTGAGGCGGAGAGGCTGGCTTTTCCGTCG
>SDVV010037013.1:0-10886 GCA_016164225.1 Gammarus roeselii
CCCCCCCCCCCCTTCCGGCCTCCCCCCCTCCTCCCGTCCGTTAGCTGACTCGGGCACAAAACCAGTTCCGGTACCCTCCGCCCTCCCCCATTTCTGCGCTAATCCCACGTACGGACCGGTTGAGTCAAGCTTGCATGCATCGCGTCCTACCCCGGTGAAATGATACATGCAAATTCCCGTAGACCGGACAAAATCCGTCATTCGCACAAATACTATCTACTATCAGTCTAGTTCAATAAGGACACTCCTCGCTCTACTGAGTAAATGAACCTGCCTTTTTTGTTCCATAACTCGCACAATGAATTGCAACAGCATCAGTTTAACGTGACAACGCTTTGATGCCCGGGCACTAGCTCAAGTAACGTCTTCTAGCTAAAGCGGTACTGCAAGTTGGCTCGAGCCTCAGCTGCAATTTGGTGCGGCCTAGCCTCGTGACAAATGTGTTTATTCATTGTTTCAAGAGCTTCACTAAGACTTTATTTGATGCAGGAAAATTCCGCGAGTCTCATTGGAAAACAACCACATTAAATTGCCTCACGAGAGCTTCTTTAGTAGCGCCAGGAAACACTGCTGTGTCAAGGCGAGTGTTGCTGCATGTGTAAACAGAACGAATGTTTGTGTGGAGGCAGGGCGGGTATTGGTGTATAGGCAGGACGAGTGTTACTGTGGAGGCAGGGCGAGTGTTGCTGTGTAAGCAGAACGAATGTTAGTGTGTAGGCAGGGCGGGTGTTGTTGTAGAGGCAGGACGAGTGTTACTGTGGAGGCAGGGCGGGTGTTGCTGTGTAAACAGAACGAATGTTTGTGTTGAGGCAGGGCGGGTGTTGTTGTATAGGCAGGATGTGTGCTGCTGTAGAGGCTGGGTGGGTGTTGCTGTAGAAGCAGGGTAAGTGTTACTGTGGATGCAGGGCAGGTGTTAATTTAGAGGAAGGAAGTGTTACTGTGGAGGCAGAGCGGGTCTTGATGTCTAGGCAGGACGAGTGTTACTGTGGAGGCAGGGCGGGTGTTGCTGTACAGGCAGGGTGAGTGTTATTATGGAGGCAGGGCGGGTGTTGCTGTAGAGGCAGGGTAAGTGTTACTGTGGATGTAGGGCGGTTGTTACTGTATTGGCAAGACGAGTGTTACTGTGGATACAGAGCTGGTGTTGCTGTAGAAGCAGGACAAGTGTTACTGCGGAGCAGGGTGGGTGTTGTTGTAGAGGCAGGGCGGGTGTTGCTGTGGAGGCAAGGCGGGTGTTGCTGTAGAGATAGGGAAAGTGTTACTGCGGAGGCAGGGCGGGGCTTGCTGTAGACGATTTTCCCAAGGTGTCAATATGTTGTCTATGCTGCTACCAATCACAACTGTCTATGCCAATTACCCTAGGTTTTAACTGACGTTTTGTCTATTTTGATGGTTCAATTGCATTCATATTAACAAATACTGCGCTCAATCTATTCATGGAATGGTATCCAGTTTCTAGCTTTCAGAGAAGTAATTCTACGTATATATATTTCAATTTCATTGCATTATTTCTTACAATTTTCGTACCATTTTTGATGTAATAATTGATGCTATATAAGATAATATTAGTCTTTCTGCCCATCCGACTTATGTAGGACACTATACGCTACATGCGTGGGGGAGGGGGGTAAATGTGTCGGAGCTGTGCACCCTGATTGTTCGATTTATTTTGTTGAACTTGTAATTGAAAAAGTGAGTACGTTAATATTTAAGATCGTTTCGTCAGCTTTGACTCTAAGCCTTGATCATTGCTCGGGGTGAGTCCGTCGCTGTTGAACGTGCCATGTAAAACTGTATGGGAGAGAGTGTCCTCTCTTTCTTCCCCGCGCCGCCACGGGAGGCAAATCGGGGTCCCTTGAGCTCCGTTCCTGTATTAGGTGTTGTATTCAGCTAATTTGGATTGTTATGCAGTTTTCAAATGTAGGTTATTGTGCAGTTGACTTTGGTATGAACGAATTTTCATGACTGTATCTAAGAGACATGATGGGTCAATCAATATTTTTGAAGTTATATGCATATAAACCGATCATTTTGAATGCAATGCGAGAGCGATTACCTCACCAAATTCATTATATGTGCTCGTGTGATTATTTATTAATGTATATTTTTATTTTAGGTATAATTTTTGTTGTTTGTTCACATCTTAGTATTTGTACAGTGTTTGAAACCTATCTTTACAATATGTTAGCACATTTTAATTCCTTAATCCCATGTATTGGTGATTTTCAACCCCATGTATTCGTGATTTCCCAACCAATGTATTCGTGATTTCCCAACAAATGTATTCGTGATTTCTTAATCCCATGTATTCATGATTTTCCAACCCATGAACCTCATGTATTCGTGAATTTCCATCCCCATGTATTTTGATTTTCCGACCCCATGTATTCGTGATTTCCCAAACCTATGAATTCGTGATTCTTACCTCGAAATAGACGTCCTCTGTTAGATCACTGATGATAATATTGTAAATTATATTTTGTTCATGAAATACGAACCGGCGGCTCACTAGAGATAATACGAACCGGCGGCTCACTAGAGATAAAACGAATCGGCGGCTCAATAGAGATAATACGAACCGGCGGCTCACTAGAGATAATACGAACCGGCGGCTCACTAGAGATAATACGAACCGGCTGCTCACTAGAGATAATACGAACCGGCGGCTCACTAGAGATAATACGAACCGGCGGCTCACTAGAGATAAAACGAATCGGCGGCTCACTAGAGATAATATGAACCAGCGGCTCCCTAGAGATAAACTGCGAAGAACTCAATTTGAGTTTTCCTTCCTCTAATTTAAATTGCGCATTTGATGATGAAATTCCCGTGTTTTATTCAAGAATTGAGAACTAGTTGCTAGACGATGGAAATAGATCATTTAACAATAATTATAATCATAAAGCAGGGCGAATGTTGCTGTGGAAACAGGGTGGGTATTGCTGTGGAGGCAAGGCGAGTGATGCTGCGGAAGCAGGGCAAATATTGTTGTGGAAGCAGAGCAAGTGTTGCTGTGGATGCAAGGCAAGTGAGGCTATGGAAGCAGGGCAAGTACTACAGTAGAAGCAGGGCAAGTGTTACTGTGGAAGCAGGGCAAGTGCTCCAGTGGAAACAGGGCAAGTGTTGCAGTGGAAGCGGGGCAAGTGCTACAGTGGAAGCAGGGCAAGTGTTGTGGGAGCAGAGCAAGTGTTGTTGTAGAAGCAGGGCAAGTGCTACAGTGGAAGCAGGGCAAGTGCTACAGTAGAAGCAGAGCAAGTGTTGCTGTTGAAGCAGGGCGAGTGTTGTTGTGAAAGCATGACAAGTATTGCAGTAAACCATGTTATTAATTTATCCCAACATCTATATTTCCTCGGAAGCAAATCTCCACGTGCTGCTGAAGGTCGAGCTGCCTTCACTGAACTGTGACGTCGCCCTGTACTCGGACCCCTTCATGTGTAAAGCTACTGAAGCTGGGCTCGGAAAACCAGACTAATTGGAAGGCCGTTCACCCTTCCCGGTTCAGGAAGAGAGACATGTATCAGTTATGGGCCGGAGGGTTGACCAGGGGCAGTAGGATTACAGTCACTCTTACCAGCGCTGGATGGAAAGGATGTCTCTGTAACAGGGCCGAGTATTGACCAGGTGCTGCATGGTTACAGTCACTCTTCCCAGCGCTGGATGGAAAGGATACCTCTGTAACAGGGCCGAGTATTGACTAGGTGCTGCAGGGTTACAGTTACTCTTCCCAGCGCTGGATGGAAAAGATGTCTCTGTAACAGAGCCGAGTATTGACCAGGGGCAGCAGGATTACCGTCACTCTTCAGCGCATGATGGAAAGGATGCCTCTGTAACAGGGCCGAGTATTGACCAGGGGTAGCAGGATTACCGTCACTCTTCAGCGCATGATGGAAAGGATGCCTCTGTAACGGGCCGAGTATTGACCAGGGGCAGCAGGATTACAGTCACTCTTCCCAGCGCTGGATGGAAAGGATGCCTCTGTAACAGGGCTGAGTATTGACCAGGTGCTGCAGGGTTACAGTCACTCTTTCCAGCGCTGGATGGAAAGGATGTCTCTGTACCAGGGCCGAGTATTGACGAGGGGCAGCAGGATTACCGTCACGCTTCCCAGCGCTGGATGGAAAGGATGTCTCTGTAACAGGGCAGAGTATTGACCAGGGGCAGTAGGATTACCGTCACTAGTCCCAGCGCTGAATGGAAAGGATGCCTCTGTAACAGGGCCTAGTATTGACCAGGGGCAGCAGGATTACCGTCACTCTTCCCAGCGCTGGATGGAAAGGATGTTTCTGTACCAGGGCCGAGTATTGACCAGGTGCAGCAGGAAAGCTGTTGGACACGCCCTCTCCTGTTGTTGGAGGAGGAACATAGGGATTGGGAGGCGAGTTCTACTAATTGAACTCAGAATAATTGATGCGGTTAAGAAGAGGTTCAGTTGAATCCTAATTGCGACCTGTAACTGCGTTGGCAAGGTTTTGTATTGGGGTGCTTGGCTTGCAGGAATCTTTAAGTGTTGCTGCGGGTCTGTTAACTCAGCGACGTAAGTACACAGTTAACGAATTTGATTTCAACGACAGGTATTGGCTAAAGTTCCCATTGTGTCACATTCTAAATACTGAACAACTATTCAGTTCATGCGTTACTTTGTTCGTGGGTCATCAAGTGTGTGTAAGTATTTATGTCCAACATTCCGTATTGTTTCACACGCGTGGGTGTGACGACCGATAACATAACTTGATAGTCCTCCTATAGATAGTCCATAACTACATATTAGATAGTCCTCCTGCAGCTTAAGTCACGACTTTGGACAAGTTTTTCATAAAATGAGCCGGGTGAGCCGGCGATCAACACAGCACCAGCTATTCAATAATTTTATTCCCTGTAGTCGCACCTGATAACCATTTCCCGGGGTCAATGTGTGAGGGGTTAGTGCCATTTTGATGGTTCTCCTGCGTACCATCTCTGAACTTCACAAACAGCGGCCCTACGGCATCGAGTACACTGCTCATCGCAAGACATGGTGAACAGCACCCCATCAAAGACTGAGAGCATTGCTCCTCTTAAGCACACTGAACAGCTTCTCATTAAAGATCCTGAGAGCATTGCTCCTCATAGGCATACTGAACAGCTCCTCATTAAAGACCCTGAGAGCATTGCTCCTCGCAAGGAATACTGAACAGATCCTCATTTAAGACCCTGAGAGCATTGCTCCTCGTTAGGCATACTGAACAGCTCCTCATTAAAGAACCTGAGAGCATTGCTCCTCGTAAGGCATACTGAACAGATCCTCATTAAAGACCCTGAGAGCATTGCTCCTCGCAAGGCATACTGAACAGCTCCTCATTAAAGACCCTGAGAGCGTTGGTCCTCGTTAGGCATACTGAACAGTTCCTCATTAAAGAACCTGAGAGCATTGCTCCTCGTAAGGCATACTGAACAGCTCCTCATTAAAGACCCTGAGAGCATTGCTCCTCGTAAGGCATACTGAACAGCTCCTCATTAAAGACCCTGAGAGCATTGCTCCTCGTTAGGCATACTGAACAGCTCCTCATTAAAGACCCTGAGAGCGTTGCTCCTCGTAAGGCATACTGAACAGCTCCTCATTAAAGACCCTAAGAGCATTGCTCCTCGTAAGGCATACGTTACGAGCATCGTAAGGCATACGCTGTACGGTACGAGCACCAACACTACCAGCTGAACAGAGAGACTTCTCCACCCGACCATCTCACACTGTATGTGGTGGTGCGCTGCTCGTGTCACGCAATTACGTTCATCCATACTTTTTGTAATGTTATTCAGTGTTTGGAGAGCCGGTCACGGAACATTCGCGGTGTTATTCGCTTCATTTCAAGTCATAAACCCTTGAAAATTGATATACCAATAAATTGCATCAGGTTTGGTATCAAATTTATCAAGAACTAAAACTTATTCAATAGTGGAGGTTTGAATATAATGAAATAAGATTATAATTATAAACATCGCTTCACTAACCTCTTTCTCGTACAGAATAAATAACGATTGTAGGTCACAATCAGGAAAGGGAATGATACTGGGGTTATTTTACATGTAGTTAATTATTCAGCAATATTAATGACACTTCTCACAGAATATAATAAAGTAGTGAATCGACAAGCAGCCCCAAAATGCTGTCATGAGCATCCGCTGCGGCTATCACGTTCAGGTTCGTTTAATTTATTGTTATAAATATTTTTTTAATCTTTTTCAAGTGGCGCTGAGCGTTATATTTTTTTACAAATCCGCCATTATAGCACCCATCCATCATTCCCATAAAAGCAACAGCCACTCACAAACCAGCAGGGATACAGGATATAAAAATTCACATATACATAAAGCCAATAAAATCCCTTGGGTAATATATAACCGGAAACTACAATTAATGTCAACCCCCACACATGGCCATTGCCTTATACACGCTAAGAGTCAATCATGGAAATACCAAATTGGGTATTGTTCCAAACAAGACATTGTCTCGTTTCTTAGCGTCGCATGGAAGGTGGCCGACACGAACATGGACTACTTTTCGGGTTTCCTCTCAAAAACGATTACGAAGACGCCTACCAGGTATATAAGTAAGCGTATTTATGCAACAGAAACTTCAATCAACCCATGGGAGACTTGATCCCCACAATGCTGAGCAATCCTCTGGGCCATCAGATTGACATTGTTCATGAAGACGGCTTTGTCAATGCAACGATAAGGTCCATCAAGCCACACTTAAATGACAACCAGTCAGGTATCAAGGTATTCATTCACCTAAAATAAAGTCATTACAGTGCAATTGTGCCCATGCAGAAATTTTTAAAATCCGCCAATACAAATAGAACACCAAATGGTAGAAATTTCTACTCTAACCAATTCACCGCCCTGTATGATGCACCTGACACCTGCATCTAAGCACAGGACGACCAGGGCAGCGTCCACAACAGCCAGAACTTCATTACAGGCAGCAACGTGGTCATCGACAAAAGTAACATAGATCGCAGCAATATTCAACGTAGGGCGCCCGAGCACATGTGAGAAGACGGCACTCGCGCCCTTTGTGAAGCAGACGACGAGGTTAGCAAGACTCGGCTAGAAGACAAAGGCCACATAAGAATAAAAGACCACGTAAAATAAAATAGAAGTCTCCTGTCTAAGATAGACCAGATCAAACGAATATTGACTGATGAAGATGTTGATATACTCTGTCTCACTGAGACATGGCTGGTACCAAACATGGATAGCAATTTTATCCAGATAGATGGGTACAAACTGTTCAGAAATGCCATAGGTAAGAGAGGACGCTACGCCTGCATCTACGCTAAAAATAAGTACATAACCAAGACATGGAAAACGGTTAGAAACCGAGACGAAGTTGACGATGCTTGAATTACTGTTCAAGTAGGAAAAAACAAATCCTTTATTGTCGGAGCCATTTACATGCCACACAAAGCCAGCAGCCAGTCATTCAGCTTCATAAAATCCAATCTCCAGACAGCAGCTAATTTGAAAAAGAACATGCACGTCGTAGGAGATTTCAACGACAAACAATTAAAGCCAAATAAATTGGAATCAATAATTAAAAGACTAAAACTAGAACAGCTCATTGAGGAACCAACTAGATTCACAAAAGAAAGAAGCTCGTTGCTCGATCTGATAATCACGAACAATCAATCGTCTGTCCTGAAAACCAACGTCTGTGAGTCTCTTGCCGACCGCAAAGAAAAACGGAAACCAATTATCCCAACGTACACAACAAAAGTAAACTACTCACGAGACTCACTGAAGCAAGAGTTGTGGAACAGAGTACCATTGCTCAACGACATGCGTAATACGGAAGATGTGAATATTCAATCGACTATTTTCATAGACACGTTCTCAGCGGCCCTCGACACAGTAGTACCAGTAATCACAAAGAAACTTGCACGCCCTCCAGTCAGCTGGATGACTCCTGAACTCAATAAGGAAATACAAAACCCAAAATATTTTCAAAGGTTTCTGAAAGGTTAAGCCAACAAAAATGCTGAAAAAATAACACCGACTAAAATAGCACGGATTTGACTGATGAATCGCGTGTTTCAAAAGTCTTGCGAGTGGTTTGCCAACCGATGAGGAAACGCGTAAAAAACCTAGTTGGCAGAGCAAAGAGAGATGCGCGCCTTGCTGAATTAAAAAAAGCAAAAAACAACCCGAAGCAGACTTGGAACACCCTTGTAAACATCGTGCCCCACAAAAAAAAAACAAAGAAGTCTTCAAATTATAAAAACCCTGTAGAAATAGCAGAATCATTCAATGAGTTTTTCACTAACGTTGGAAAGCACACATACGGAGAGGTAATGAACAAACACAACATAATTTCCTCGGTGGTTCACGGAATCTCGGTGACGCATAAGCCAACTCGGTTCACAGTTCCATCTCATAACGACTCATCTACCAAGAAGAACCAAATGTGGACACCGAGCCCGGTAAGCATATTGAAAATTGTTACTGCTATTTATGCGCTGAAAAATACGAATTTCTGTGGGAACGACGGAATAGTATTACAGTACCTCAAGGATGGGTTAGAAATTATTCTGCCATATCTCCAGCTGCTCATCAACACAACCATTGCAACAAATACCTTCCCTCAAAATTGGAAACAAGCACTAATCAAAGCTATCCATAAAAAGGGGAGGTGAACGACCCTTCAAATCACAGATCTATAAACCTCCTGCCAATAACTTCAAAAATCTTGGAAAATATCATTGCACGTCAACTCCTTGACTATCTAGATGAGGCAAACCTGATCAATGACTATCAGTTTGCATACAGACTTGAGACTTCTACTGACGACGCGCTACTGGAAATCTCCGAACTCGTATACAAAGCTATAGACGGAAGCAGTCTATCATTACTCGTACTGCTGGAGCATTTGACAGTGTGAATCACGACATTTTGATACAAAAAGTGCTACAACTGAACATCCAAACACCTTGGTTTGAAAGCTATCTGAGGCATCGGTCCCAGTCTATCGTGTTAGAGGGAAAGCTCACCTCTTCTCCAAGATCGGTAAATTTCGCCGTTCCACAAAGATCGTTCTCGGACCGGTTCTTTTTCTTCTGTTTATCAACGACACAAGCTGTGGAAACCCCCTCGACAACGCCAGAATGACATTATACGCAGACGATGTTTAATTGTTGTTCGTCAGACCAGCAAACGAATTAGAAATGCTGAAGACGGATGCAGAAATAGCGCTGGCCCACATAAAGGCTGGTTTCCCTCAAATGGGCTTGACGTTGATACAAGTAAAACACAGTGCATTATCTTCGAATCCAAAGCAAATGCACGGAGAGTTCCCGAGAATTTTGAAGTTAGTTGTATGGGCGTAAAATTCCCTCTTGACAACAAAGTCAAAAGTCTGGGAGTGTGGCTTGATCCCAATATGACCTTTGCATCATGTTGATGAGATCTGTTCCAAATTCAATGGTACACTCATGTTTCTCAGTCGAACGAAGAAACAACTCTACTCCAAGTCCAGACTTCTCGTAATCAATGCTCTGATTTTTTCACATCTAAACTACTGCCCTACCATATGAAGAAAGTGCATGAAAACATCACTCTCAGACATTCAACGCAAAAGTAGCTAACGGTAGGAACTTTAGAGAGAGCGACCACGTGACACCTATTCTAAAAAAACTTGGGTGGCTGAACATCCAGGAACGAATAGAGCTGAGCGAATTTATCCGAGTTTTTAAATTCAAAACAACCTTTCCTGTCCAAACGGTGTTGTGTTGACAACTCGAAAAGCGGCTCATCAAATATCAACACGGAATGAAAATAACATTGACACCAAGTCTGAAAAACAGAGATTGGGGCCAAAGCTTCCACGATTTCAGATCCAAAGAGTTTCCACAAGCTAGCAGCTGACATTCGGAATTGCGCAACCGTATCTTCGTCAATCAGAAATATACCCCTCTATTGCTTGCCCGCAGGCAGGAGCAGGCAGAGTCAAATAATTGATGACGATTAACACGGAACTGACAACGTAAAACTATATTTTACTGATTGCTCAGAGCATTAACACTATCACATTTTTTACACAAAACTGTTTCATCCCCGATAATGAAAGATACAATGAGATACATTATTACTACTTTGTATTTCCGCCAAGCGTGTAATTTAACGTCACGTATAAAGATAGGGAACTCCTCGCACAGCGCCACATAAAGTATGCCCTGCCCGGATCACACATGCATGTAAGGCAGAGACCCTCTAACTCACACCCACACATAACCAGACAACCTTTGCCTCCCAACGTATCAGGCAGATAATCAACCAATTACGTCATGAAAATTTAATGTCTGATCGCAATGCTATGTGTCATCAGGATGGACCGCCCATTTATTATGAAATTTAAATATGCTTAGCTATTTCTCCGGCTTCTCGCCATGTTTCGGAAAAGATGATACTCATGCTCAGCTTAAAGTTAGATGTTCGCTACGGGTCACTCACAAGTTATCCCACTCGGTTACACGATGTGATGAACGCCATAAGGTCCTGACCCATCATAATATGTAGATTAAATATGCGCACCCATCATCAAATGTACTTTAAATTTGTATATCCATCCTCATATGAATCCTAAATGTGTGTACATCTATGTATAGACTTATGGCGGTACGATAATACCATTCCATCTGTATATGAGCTCCCCAACTCACATAGGCCCATCCACCCACCAAGACCCTTTGACACTTGTACTTGGCGGATGATATGAATAAAGACTGCCTACACGCAGTGATGGACTCTGATGGTCCCGTCTATCGTTACACGCACTTCAGACTGATTGCGCATATATATTTATTTTATTATTCAATAGACATTCTACGTGTATCTGTGCATATGTATGTACTGTT
>SDVV010037014.1:0-10886 GCA_016164225.1 Gammarus roeselii
TATATATTTAATCGAGGGTAGGAGAAATATAAACTCGACAATCTGTATCTGCTCCGATATATCTCTCCTGCTATGACATGTATTTAGTTTATACTGCTAAATAATATTGACTGTGAGTGTTTTCCGATAAAATGATACAGGTTTATTCATGTCGCGACTTGTGTAAACAAGGTGAGCTTATGATCCGTTCGGAGGGATGGACGGGAGGAGTCAATATTGCAATCAGGAGTGTTGTGATCGATGAATAAAATGTGCTGAACTAAACTGCACCACAGTGCAATCGTTTATTGGTAACACTCCCAACGGATATAGAACAGCGCGACCTTGCAAATGAGAGCACACCATTGCAACTGAACAGTACTACACCTTAAGTGAAAAAGCAAAACACTTCAATTGAATACACATCGCTGTATTTGAGCATCACAACATTCCAATTGATCAACCCAGCAATGTTAGTGACAACACACTGCTAAAATTGCGCACAATCCAGCAATTGAACCGCCCCGCACTGCAATGGAACAGCAAAGCAGTTTAAATAGATAGCACACTACGGCAATTCCGCAACACTGCACTGCAATTGAGTCAACAACACAGTAATTAAACAACACAGCACTGCAATTGAAGGCACTGCGCTGGCATAGAAAGCACAGCACTGCAATTGAGCAGAATAGCGCCATAAGATGCGTGCAGCACCACACTACAATTGAATAAAAAAACACTGCAAATGAGTAGTAACACACTACATTAGAACAACACAACACTGGAATTAAGCTGCACTACACTGCAAATGACCTGCGCTATGATGCAATTCAGCAGCACATCACTACCAGAGCAGCACAACACTGCAGATGAGCCGTTCATCATTGAAATTGAGCAGCAAAGCCATCCAACTGAACAGCACATCACTGCTACTGTGAGAACAAACTACAATTGAGATCACAACATTGTTGTTGATCAGCAAAGCACTCCAAATATGCATAAAGATACTTTCTGTATGCATCACGACACTGTATTATTATTTTAAGTAGCACCATAGCACAATATTTTCTGAAATTTATTATTTATTGAAAAAATCGATAGTGGTATAACGCACCTATTTAAACTGGTTGTTATGATCGTGCACCTTACTATTTCTGTTGTCTCTATTTAACGGAATGTTCTCTGCAACTAAGCCCCAATTCCAATTATTTGGTCCGTTTACACGTTTAGTTGAGTCAGGTGAGGTTAGGGCAAACTGAAGTTACGTATTTGAAACAAAATTCGGTTATTTTAGGCAAGATTTTTGTTGAACTGAAAACCAATTAAACACGTGAGGGCAATGAAATAGTCGGTTTATTAGGGAATTTTCCCTAAATGCCCGCCGAAATGAACTTCATAAGGATGAATGCAGCGATCATTTCACTCTTCGCCAAGCAGTTCAAGACGCATCGGTTGAAATCTCTTGTATACACAAGATTTTCGGTATCTAGCCTCAACGGCAGTAGCGGTTACGTCGGTAGATATAAAAAAATATCTGTAGCCTAAATATAACGATCGATAAGAATCTTCTGGATGTTTTGTGTGTCGCTTGCTTTAGTTGCTCTTGTGTCAGGAAGTGGTAATAAATAGTATCATTACAGACAGATACCCACGGAACACTCTCGATTGTTGAAAAATGTGTGTTAAGTAATGTATTTTTCTTATTTAATTGATCATCCTCCCCCCGAGTCTCCTCTCAATCTCAACCAAGACATTAGGTGACGCCTGAAAAGCTTGTCGAAAGTAAACGATCATTACTCAAAAACTCATTACCGTCGAAAGGTGACTCCAAAAACCACGTGATAGGATACGTCCTGAACTTTTATTTCTTGTAATATGATACATCGATTATTTTACACATAACCGTCGTTATAAGCATTAGTGAAAATCTATCATCTCCAGATGAGCCAACATACTAATGTGCAGCGTAATTTCATTGTTGAACAGTACCACACAAATATTTCTCTAAATAAAATTAAAAATGCATTTCTGTATAATACAATCAGATCAGTATTCAGACTTTCAGCAATGCGGTCAGCAAATAGAGAACAAATGGTAGGATAATTTACCTCAACAAAGGTCATTAAGGTCGATCAAAACATGCACGATCTAAAATCAATATTTCGTCACATTAACGAAATCATTGAAAAAAACGAGGAGTCAGGAAACTGCCTGCTGAGGTAAGGACCGGTCGTGAGGTTGCCAGCGCATTCTAAAAATTGGTATTCTACTACAACCTCACAAGCTGGAAACATCACAGCGACTCGCGAACAATGACGAAGAAAATAGATAGCTGTTTTCTCGAAGGATTAAGGATGTGTCAAAAGAATGACGATTATATGCGACACCTTAACTTTGAGCGATGATAAAAACTTCTGTTTGCAATGGTCTATTGGTAAGCGGAAATTCTGCAAAATTAGGACTCAAACACCGGTAAACGTGTTCCAGAACGCTTTCCAATCATCAAAGGTGACAGTTTCTTGCTGCTTGTGTTCAAATAAAGTGAATCGACCATTTTTTTTCTAAATGCTGATACGGGAATTGTAAGCAATGTGAACACAGAAGCAAATATTAAAATGCTTGATAATATATTGTCTGTCGATTTACATCCTGATGTTTGATTCCACCGAAGATTGAGCAGCTTCGTAAACATCTTTACCTGCGATAGCTTGGCTGAGAAAACTTTCCGGAAACAACATCATTTCACAACAATTTGACTTCCCGTTGCCAGCTAAGACTCCTGACCTTTCCCCTCATGATTACTTTTGCTGGGGATTGGTCAAATCTAGGATCTTCATATTGAAAACCAATCAAAATCGATAGCACTAAGCAAGTTATCCGAAAAGTAACCTCTTCCCTTGACCACGAAGTTCTTGTTGCAGTAATCTTGAATTTCTGAAATCGGATTAACCGCTATATTCAGGAGCAGGGTGACCCGCTCGGGCACCCGCTCTAAGACACACGAAGCTTCAGGATAGGTCTCTTACGTGTTTTCTTTTCCACCTTTTGACGATAATAAGTGTTTGAGTTATGAGTGTTTACTCGCGACAATTTTTTATGATTCACACTGCATAATACATTCTTGATCGTCCGATATGGCTGTGCAACCTCCCGTCCCGCCCCCGTTCAGATTCAATTGATTTGTCACAATTGAATTGAGGCTAGGGGCTTAGGATTCAAGCCGGGTCAAATTGTCGGCAAGAGCATCGTTTCAGATCAGTTTACCGACTACAATCTTTAACGAAACACTCCAGTTGGGCTTTAATTGAATGGAATATTCATCGTTAACTGTAAATATTCCGTACTATTACAGCCTGTATAGGTGATGTATGTATGCTCTAATGGACCAGTGAGCGCAAACGAAAGCTGTTTTAACCCCGTCACAAAGAAAACTTTGAAGCCGTAAGTGAATCAATCACAGTAACGAACAAAGCCGAAGCCCTTTTGTTTCCAAACACATTTATTTGTAAGCATCTTAGAATCTGCTTCCATTTGTGTAGTGCTATCTAAAATTGTCTCTGATTCGTTCAGTTGATATTCGAAAATAAAAGTAGATGGATTATTTACAGCTGAAATAATTTATGGAGAATGCGAGTGATGCATGTTATAATAAACGTAAACAAGGCCCGACTAAGGATTCGTGAACAATGTCATAGCACTGGGTCCCAATGTAGACATCATCTATATTGCTCAATAACTAGGAAACCCGGGACACTCATAATATGAATCGTTAGTGTTCGTTCTTATTTGGTTTATTTATAACTGGCACAATGCAATGCGTGAACTGTGCGGGCATTTCTTACAGAATTTACTGGACAATTTGTGGAAGCCCTTAATGGTATGACGCGCTCAATAACGAGGTGTTAGCTATTATTTTATTTACTGGGTCCGATGTCCCACAGTTCATCGTTCCCATCCCCTATCGTTGAGCTATGGGATCATCTTCACGGCAGAGTGGCGTCACAACAACTATTTGCACCACCAGTCAGAAAATGGAGCCAATGGTGAATCGCTCATCACCAATTCGGAAGGCACAGCAAACAATAACAATTCCAGCTTCCGGAGTGACCTAACGGAGCAGAATAAATTAGAAGAACCAGGAAGTTCAAATGCAATCAATATTCATTGACGTTTTCTGGGCATACATTTTGTTGACGATATAGTTTAAGTGACGACTCATGCCTCTACTCTTTTAGCGTCGTCTGGCGGCAACTCACTGTACCTCTGAATATAGAGTTTTTATCGACCATGACACCGCCGATCAAAATAATCATCATAAATATAATTATAGGCACACCCCTTTAGAGTATTTCAGAAATCAAGATTGTTCAGGTAACTTGCTGGCGTAACTGTCTAGCCCTGAGATCATATTTATGCGAACTTGTTCTGAAAAGCTTCATGTTCCAACATCCGAGCCATTTATATGATACGGGAATTCGCATCAGGACCAGGGAATTTGTTTAACGCACTGATTCATAGCTCCTGTGAACAGCTCCTATTATCTTTTCTTGGTAAGGAAGGAATTGCTCAGACAGTAATGTGAACGAGCGCAGGATGTAAAGCTACGAAACGACACTTTGGAAAGAAGGTCTTCCTGTTTCGAGAATGATCGATATCTTTTCTTCACACGTGGACATTACTGAAAGACAGTAGCATCTTCTGTCCCTTCTCCTGACTAACCCAGGACAATCTACTACCCCTCATTCGATGCTTGTCCTTGCCTGAAGCTTTTGGAACGCTTCCGTGAATTGGAATGCGCCTCCAGAGGAGAGGAGTGAAAGCGTTCGAGTTTAGTAATTTATTGAGGGAATTGTCAATAAAATAGTTGAGTAAGTTTGATAAAAGGAATGCCTGTGGGAAATTTTTGCTGTTATAAGGGTATGATGGTCAACGAATCACGTCACTGAAGTGTCTTTTCATTGCGGAACAGTTATGTCATCAACATTTTGTGGTCAAACTAGAAGAATTAAAAATAAATTATCATTTATCACAATATTATAGTCAGGTTCGAAACAAGTAAATACTATTTGTAAAAGCATTTTCTTATTGTGGATATGTCGTTCTGACGTTTGAGTAATGTTTCACATTTAATAATTCTCTAAATCAAATATCATCATTGTTTTTAACGGTTAAAATTTTCATTCGGCGAGGACTGAAAAAGTCCGATAGTGTAATTTTTTTTTTCGTTGTCATTAGATATTTTTTGTGGATGTTAACAACAAAACATTAACAAACACACAAACTCACAGTCATTATCATATATAAGTAAAAGCGTTGCTGATGTGTTATTGCGGCCAAGAAGGAAAAAATGCCCCTAATTTTGTTGCTGACATTACTGAAGCCATCTTCTCACTGTTAAAATTACATTTTGGATTCATTATGTATAAATGAGAACATCTTTTAAATATCTAAGGTGTCTCTTAAGATCTAAGGTTTAAATTGCGATTCATAAGTCTGGTCAGAAGAAGGTCAGATATTCACGATACGCACTAGGAGCAGCTCGTCTGAACCACAATGCAATAAGTACAAAATATGCACTGTATATCTATGACTTCTAGGACGTGACTCCGTCAGGAAATTGCTGTACAAAATTATATAGATTTCTTGATTAGCAATTTCTATTCGCTAAATTATTAAGCTGCTTATGTAATCCCATGTAATAAGAAATAGAAATGCAAGTGAGAAAATTTAGGTATCAGAAGCTGTAACGATCGTTCTTATCACTGTTGCACGAAATAAAAACTTGTCGTGGCTTGATATTTACGCAGGTACAAGAGAAAACTGTATTAATGCCATTCGTACGGACGCGAGTGCGTTTGAGGAAGTGAAGGGCCGGATTGTTCAACCTTATCTATTATTTGATTTCTGCATCAGAGTTACTAGCAAAATTGCAATGTAGCCCGTTATTCATTATTGTACTGTTCAATGCCGATAACCTCCACTAGTATTTTACTGAATACAAAACATGCATCTCCCAATATTTCCGTTTTGAAGACTGGTTTATTGCCACCTCGCATGAAATAGTTTCCACGTACTTTAGGTTTGAAGAGCTGAAACTGTGGTGATACAGTGCTAAACGAAAAAAAAATCCATTGCCTCATTCAAATGTTGATGCGAAACATGATATAACTGCAATATACACGTATATATTTATATATACTTAACTCAGAAAAAGCAAAATGCAGCTTGTTCGGCTCGAACTCGTTAAGAAAAGCAGTTCCAAATACTTCCTCTACCGGAATAGGCAAACCTGACATACTGGTTGATGCCATAACTGTAAGTCTGTTAGTATTCTTCGATACCGGTGTTTCCTTCAAAAATAACGTATTTACTCTGTGTTCCAAGTTGAACAGAAAACTTTGCTCCTAAACTTCGCAGGAAAAGAATTGGATTTGAAATCAAAATTGCTGATTGCCCACTCATTATTATTTTCTTACATGAACTACTGTCTTTTAATTTTCGGGAAATGCACCAAGATTCGAAGGGAGAAAGTGCAACGTTGTATAAACTTTGCGGTAAGAATGACATGAGATGGTATCCATAGAATACGAGACCACGTAAGTCTTCTCCTCGAAATATTGCAGTGGCTCAATATCGACAACAAACTGGCACTTTATGAGTCGATCAGTATTGATAATGATCTGGTAGAAAAACATAAAGCCGGCAGCCAAAGGTACACATATTCTCAAAGTGAAAAAAAAAAATCCATTCGCAAGAAATAATTATACTTTGCTCATTGAAAAACAAAAAACAGAAACTGCTTGTTGAGCTTTTCCGATGACTGGACCAAAATCCTGGAACAACCTCCCAACAAACCTCAAGATTCTCAAATCTAACATGTCCTTCAATAATAGGCCTAATGAATATCGATTGACCGATCGATTCATAACCGTTTTGTTTTCTTAAAATATAAGGTTTGGTTCTGGTTACTGGCATAATGCATTTTCTAGTTACATTATTCCAATAACCAGAAAATGCATTCTGTTCATGAACATGACCGAAAATACCACCACCTTGACACTTGAACTTGAGCCACCACATAATCGTTTTCAGTCGGACGAAACCTATGTTTATATTTGTTGCCACTGATCACCTATTACCCTAGGTGTTAACAAACGTTTTGTCTATTTAAATGTTTTAAATGTATCAATTGTTTTAGTATAAATAAAATTTGAGCTAAGTCTTTTCGAGGAACGATAGGAAAGTTCCAGCTTGACAGAGGCACACTCGCTTTGAACAATTCATTGACTTATTTTTACCAATCGTCGTAACATTTTTTATGAAACAATATTGTGCTTTATCTTCTATAGAAGAAATATATTAATAATTTCCTAGCAGTCATGAAGTGTGAATTTTCAGTGTTATGTATGTATTTTAAGTAGAAATTTGTGGTCTATGCCCCCCCCCCCCGTCATTGTTCATACAATATTATTGACCCATCTTTACAGTATGTTAGCGCAATTCGATTCCCCAACCCCATGTTCTCGGGATTTCCTAACTCCATGTATTCGCGATTTTCCCAACCCTACGTATGTATTCGGAATTTCCCCAACCCCGGGTATACGTGATTTTCCAACCACATGAATTATTGATTTCCCATCGCCAGGCATTCCTGATTCTTACCTCAAGAAAGACGTTGGCTGTATATCTTTGATTATAATATTGTAATTTATAATTTGTTGCACGAATTAAAAACTGACGGCCCACTACAGATGAGCTGCGACGAATTCAAATTAAACTTTCGTGTACGTTAATTCAAGTAGTGTACATGATAATGAAATTTAATGTGTACTATCAAGAAATGTAATACCCATCAGCAAACGATGGAATAAATGATTTAATATAATAATATTACCAGGCAACCTCATCAGCTCCAGTATAACACTGGCTGACCAACTGCCGCTGGACAGAATTTACATGAGTATACGTAGAATATCATAAGAGACGTGATCTGATATTGACTTCACATTCTTTCCACGACAGGCATTCCTGACCAGATCGAACCAAGGATGAATAGGTCTCTTGTTCCAACTTCTAACTCCAGCCAGCCGCTCGAGTTGGGTGAAAGGGACTTGAAGTGAAAGTATAAAAACAAATGAATATTTTGTCTTGATTTGAGATGAAAGTTATCTTTAAGGGCATCGTATTGATTCAAGGATTTTTTAGTCATTGAAAAAAAACAAGAGATTTGAAACTTCAAATTGGGAATTACTTTTTTCTACGCATCTTGTTGTTCGATCAGTCTCCTAGTCCCATACCAACAAACTGAAATTAGGACTCTGCTCTACTAGATTTAAAACTGCTGATCAGCCCTCATTGCATTAATCATTTCGCCTTCCCACGTTTTCACAACTATAACAGACCCCTGCAGCATCACAAGGCCGATTGCATTGCAATTCCATTGACTGCAAATTGCTCTCTAATATCATTAGTGACGGCGTCAACACTCCTGTTGTTGTTGTTGCTGTCGAGTACACGTGTTGTTGTTCCGGCTTCTCCCCTCAAGCTATTACGGCCCCAAATTAGTATGAGCGTTATTTTGTGCTGCTGCTAGTTAGCGATGCGACGCAGACGGGCTATCCTCAGAGTGGAGAGTGGAAGCAACGATGAATGGATGTGATGCAATAGTGAACGATGCGACGTATTTGTGTAACCGTACAGCAGATAGTGACCGCATGCGATGAAAGGATCCAGTGCCATAATGAGCTATTCGACGCGGATGGGCTAACCTCAGAGTGGAGTGTCGCCGCAAGCGATGAAAGGATACAGCCCAATAATGCGACGTGGATGGGCTAACTCATAGTTGTTAGCCGACGCAGGCGATAAATGTATGCAATGTGATAGTGAGCGTTACGACGTGATGGGTTAACCTCAGAGGGGAAAGTTGCCACAGGCAATGAAAGGATGGAGCGCGCATGAGCAGTTTTGTGTTATCTCGTGTGGTATTGAATGGGGGGAGGGGTCGACAGGGAAATGCGCTCTGCCATTCCTTGGGATCAGCTCCCATTATGATCATCAAGCATGATACTTTGATGGGTGATGATGCATATACTAGATGTAGATCGGATTTGAATCATTGGATAATGGCAATGATAATTTAAATGAAAAAATACAATGTGTAATTTATACATTGATCGGCTTTACATAACTAACCAAATGTTTTCGGCTATTTTTATGGTTTATTGAAGCAAGAGGTGATCAAACTGAGCAGTGTGAAAGACATGCCTCGAGAAGTCAGCCGGATCTGGGAGGTGAATGGCATTTGACGTTAATAAACTGACTCTGAAAGCCAGCCCACCGAGGATAAAGAGATTCGCAAACAGTTTCTTTGTCACGAATAAAAAGCGTACGGGTAACCGTTTTCATTATTATGACGTCCAAACGGGTGAGACAGCAGGTGAGCTATTACAAAAGACTTGGTGAGACGGTTTGCGACAACGAGTGCCCGGTATGAAGCAACGAGCGAGGCAAGCAGGACAGAGGGCGAGGCGAAAAGCCTGGCAAAGCGATTAACAGATAGGGTGAGACGAGTTGAATAACACTACCGCTCAGTAGAAGGAAACGATCGAAGCGAACTGCGGACATGGTGAGGCTCAAAACTGTGCAACACAGTATATAGGATGTGACTGAAGGCGACGCTGCAGAAAAGATGAGGCAGCAAGTAAAGCAACACAACATACCGGGCGATACAGCGAGTGTGGCACCACAGCAGCCCGGTATGATGAAGCCAGCGTGGCGAATAGTTGACAAGGTGGAACAGAAGGAGTTGCAGCCCAGCAGACAAGGTGAAACGGCAGGCAAGGCAGCACAGCAAATAAGTTAAGGCGACGAGCAAAGCTGCAAAGTACATTGGGTGAGGCAGCGAGCAAAGATGCACCGTGTATTTGGTAACGCGACAAGCCAGGCTACACAGTTAATATATTGAAACAGCAAGCAGAGCAACGCATTAGACTCTGTGAAGCAGCAAATGAGCAAACCCAGGATATTCGGTGAAACAGCAGGCCAGGCAACAAGAAAGCTAACCCTGAATATTCGGTGGAATAATAGGCGAGGCAACGCAGTAGACTGGGTGAGGCAGCAAGCGATGCAACAACATAAATACGGAGATGCAGAAATTTACAAAGAAAGGGTGAGGCAATAAATGAGTCCCCACAATAGGTAAGGTTCGGCAGCAGGAGAGGCAACTCTGCTGATAGAATATGGTCTCAAGCGAGTCATCTGAATTGATCAGGTCCTGCAATCGACCATTCCTCCTTCGTGAGAGCGAGGGAACTAGTTAACTTGCAAGGACGTAATAGACTAGCAGAGACGTAGTCGACTACCACAGACGTAGTCGACTAGCAGAGACGTAGTCGACTAGCAGAGACGTAGTCGACTAGCAGGGACGTAGTCGACTAGCAGTGACGTAGTCGACTAGCAGGGACGTAGTCGACTGGCAGT
Organism: Gammarus roeselii; assembly: GCA_016164225.1. Classification (NCBI taxonomy): domain Eukaryota; kingdom Metazoa; phylum Arthropoda; class Malacostraca; order Amphipoda; family Gammaridae; genus Gammarus; species Gammarus roeselii. The sequence continues at coordinate 10,459 of SDVV010037014.1, forward strand.
GACGTAGTTGACTGGCGGTGATGTAGTCAACAGCCTGAGATTTATTCGATTAGCAGAATTTATCGACCAGTAGTAGAGGACTAATCACGTGATAGATTTGATTGAGTGCGGTGGCAGAGTGAGCAAAAGAAACGACGTCGAACCAATTACTGTTAGTTGTTGGAGAGCGCTCAACACGTGTGGATGGGCGTTCAGTCGTAGGGCCGATTCGGAGCAAGAAAGCTGAAGTGATGGTGGAAAATATACAGCTAAGGCTTCAAGTGTGCCCTAAAATAACATCTTGTTTTGTTATCGAGGCACGAACTTATCATTAGCCATCTTGTACAGTAGAAGTTTTTAAAAGTATGGACGAACGAGAATTGCTCCGCATGTTTTCGTACGTTTAAACCATGTTTGTCAAAATTGGGGATATGGATACATGTATGTAT
>SDVV010037015.1:0-10885 GCA_016164225.1 Gammarus roeselii
CTATTAATATACCCTACACGTACGCTCCACAAACCTCTTGGCCCATATGCTACGCATAGACGCGGGCCCATTCCGCTACAACGAACGCCTATTATCCTTTCTCGATAATCCGTCCTTAATGATGTTTCTTTGTACCAACCTGCCCTTGGCACCCTCCGTCCGTCTCCCAGCCCAGCGTAAAACCGCCATACGCTGGACGTAGATGGGCCGCCAGACGCTGCATGTAGACGCACCGCCGTATGCTGCACTTCTACACAGCAATCCGCTATATGCTGCAATACTTGGGGTTGATTGATTATTATTAATTTTATAGATCATTAACACTTTATTTTAGTATATAAGTATTTCTTCTTGCTTGGGCTCTATTATTTTTCTCTGCCCTTTTTCCATGATGATCTATTATGAATTGATTGTAGAAGTATGTATCGTTAGACGCCCGCAGGGGCCCTAGGTGAACTATGCGGTGTGTTAGTTAGTCTAGTTCAACCAACGGTGGGGGAATTTGCGCTTTCCCTGGGTGCCTAATAAATGCCCGAGCATAGCTAGGCGTTTTGATGGCTAAATGGTGAAACGACGTTAACGTTGATCTTAGAGAGCGAAAGTCTTGAATGACACTGTGCGTGGAGGGGACGAGGCGAGTCGAGGCAGGTTGAGGCCAGTGGAGACTAGTTGACTGGTGAGGTGATAAGTCGAGACAAACCGAGGCTGGCTAAGACTAGGTGACCCGGGAGGGGGGGTGCTCGCGGGGCCTGGGGGACTTGAGGGACCCGGGTATTTCGTAAACCCGGGGACTCGGAAGACCAGGAGGATTTGGAGGATCCACTTGGACCCTTCCGGGGTTCTTTGAGGCACCCTTGAGACCCTTAGGGGCCCTCTTGATAAACTTTGGGACCTGTTTGAGGCCCCTCTGAACCCTGGCATCCCCCTGGCTCCCCCTCCCCATGCTGTAAAACACATACACAAAAAAATGTATGTATGTGAAATGCTTGAGTAGAAAAGTTGACCATTGCAGTCCACGGATTACTGGCGCAGAGGGCGAGGGTCGCGTCGAGGCAGGTCGAGGTGCGTCGAGATCAGTCGAAGCATGTTGAGGCAAGTCGAGTTGGTCGCGCGACGAGTCGAGACTGTACGAGGTGATTCGAGACAAGCCGAGATGAGCTGAGACGAGGGTACCCAGGGAGCTGGGGGACCCGGAGGACTTGGGGGACCTTCCGGGATTCGTCGGGCTCTCTTGGGACCCGAGACACCTCTGCCACCCAGCTCCAACCCCGAAATGCTTGAGAAAAAAAAAATGTTAGCACGGAGACCTACTCGGTTTCTGCGTTGAACCTACTCTGTGTCTACGTTGAACCTACTCTGCAACTATGCGTTAGGCCTACTCGGTATCTACGTTGAACCTACTTTGTATCTGTGTTAGATCTACTCTGTGTCTGTGTTGAATTTATTCTGTATCTATGTTGGAACTGCTCGGAATCTGCCTCGAACATGCTCGTAATCAACGTTGCACCTACTTTGCCACTCTTCAATTGCCCTGCGGGGGAGTCTACATTAACTTCGCGTTGGGAATCGGGTGGAAAACTGAAGCAACAACTACTACTTCTACTCCTATGCACATTGAACAACTAAAGCTATGTTACACTTACGGGTTTCTGGCCATTTTCCTCATTTCCTGTCCAAGACCGTCATCCACATATCGTTATATGTAGTGTTACAAGCACACGTGCCCAACTGCCAGACCTGAACTATGCAACTGGCTCGGCTGACTATTATGTATCTCTGTAAGTGCTGGCATTATAACCAGCGACTAAACTTTCTCACCATAACCCGCCGGGGTGATCACGTTTGGAAAATCAGTCTGAACCATCACACACTTGATTGAGGAGACTTAGGGGGTCGGCTCGGAGGGCTGAAGAGACTTGGCAGACGACTAACACAGCGACAACATGAACAACACATGCCAGCTCTGGTTGACCTCGGGGTATTTCGACCTAATCTGCGGGACGTATGCGTCCTCCATCAAAAGGAGACTGCGTATATTAATAACAAATAACCAGCTTCGAACAGGAGATGGGAAAATGAGGCCCAAATCAATTCAACTAGGAGGCTGATATTTTTCCAATGGTAATTTCATTTTTATCCCCATGACCCTTGTCTAAAAGAACGATTACACTCGTAACGTCATTCCGTCAGCATGACACTCGAAACGAAATGCTTTCAACAACCTGGCCAACCATTCAGCCACTGCTCCTCCACTCTTCTATAGACAGCACACCTCACACGAGGGAAGGAATCATTTTAGTCACATGACATGAGTTTTTCTGGTGCAAAATTAGCATAACTCGCGACTCGCACACCCCAACACCAGCAATAATGCCAATCTCTTTAATATCTTTAACATTCAGAACATTTCAAGTTTGTCAGCCCACTTTTACTGTATAGCACCATCATCTTCCAGCAATTGACCATTCACCCAACTTCCACTACTGCCAGACTCTTTACACAGTCCTCACACTGGCGAATGGTTTATTTTCAAGATAATCGAAGAATATTTTTCACCACCTCGTGTTTACAAGTCTCACACCGGTCTCCTTACTACACACTGTAGTACATTTTTACTCTTTCGTATGCGTCTGCACCCGTACATTCCTTAGAAGCTCTCTTCTCAGATACTTTCACTCTAAACTACATTAACCCACCACTTTCATTCTCTTCCCTTCGACCAACCAACGCTCCCTTTTTGAATTATTCCGCCCCACATCTCTGACCATCTCTCGCATCTCCACTATGTTGCTGATGAACTGCTCAAGCAGCCTTCCGCGAGGCAGCTGAGGCCATCTATGGAGAATGGGTGTAGGTGGTAGAAGCGAATATGATTGGTGTAGGGGGAAAAGATGACCGTGTAGCAATACCCTTTTTGCAGGGAGCGTACAAGGCCGCACATGATGTGTCTTTCGGCTCAGCAGTACCAAGGGAGGAGCGGGGAAAAAGTGAGATCCTTTTCTCGGGGGGCCAGGTGGGTCCAGAGTCCCGCCTTCGGTCGACTTCTTCATAAGGCCATCGAGGTACACTTATAGGAATATGGGAAACAGAGTTTGTAAACGTGTCACTAGTCAAAGAGAGAGTTAGAGACTATTGAATATTTGCATGCGTCAGCAGGTTAATGAATTGTTCAAAATTGCAATTACTTCAGTTACCCATTTAAAATGGACTGTGTAATTTCATACTTGACTTTACTTTTTTTTTGATGGAGCAACGATAAAATCGTGGGAATGTGAGGCAGTTGAATCTGCAAACACGATAAAACTGCCTTATTTGAGAACTTCTTTCTTTCGTATAAGGTGACTTTAATTTTCGTTGGCGAAATAATATGTCTGCTTCCTCATGTGTAATAGTTTCTTTCAACAGCGCACGGAACTCCTCGAGAAGTGGACGCCATTCTTCAGATCGCGACTAGAATTAACCACGTCCGAGAAGGATTTTATGTCTGGCCTCTGGAAAACCCACAGGCAGGCAAAATCTTTGTCCCCGCAACACATTCTCAAAGAGCTGTGCTTTCTTTTCAAACAGAGTCCACCGCATAACGTGCTGTGCACGGACGCCAATGTCGACACCACATTCTTTTCAGTGACGCATGTGATGCAAGAAGTTCTTCGAAGAGCTGAAACGTATGATCACAGAACTGGAACCTCTGATATTTCAGGGGGAATAATTTTTTTGGCCCGTGAGATGGAAGCCCTTCACTGGTCAGACAACGAGGAAGCAACTCGTTCCGACGACAGAGGCTACATTGATCACTGTTTTGAGAGACGTAATTTATTTCTTACAACACTGTGCAAACTTTGGCTTGTGTTCGTTAGCACAAATATCCACCCCGTCATTGACGCGCAACAACCAAGTGCGATCATGGAAACTAAGCCTACGTCAAGAAATTTCTTGGCATCTCCGTTGTGGCTTAAGCTCTTCAAGGCTCAGTCCACATGTGTTCTAATAAAATTGTCTGGCAGCTCTGTCTGCCTACTTTGTTTGGTGGAGATGGCTCAATTTACAGACTACGCCATTCTTGACGGCTGTTTCCATTTGTTTTGCATCCCATGCATCGTGAGTTTTTACCGGTAAGTGCTGAGTTTGGTCGGGTTTATGACTGTCGGTGGCATTATTATTTTAGGAATCCCTTGTGTTTTACGAGTATTAATCGAAGCTTTAATTTCACATGCCAATCGATGAGATTATCATGCGAAATTACCACCATTCCGATACGTATTTGTATTATTGTATGTATTTTTCAATATTATTCTCAAACTTCATACATTTATATTTTTGAGACAAGAACCCCGACTCAACAGCAAGAAAATGACACCAGTAGCAAGCGTTTGCCTGACATTATTAGGTTCATCAACTCTGAGGTGAATGAAAGTGACCCGTAATACATTTTAGGTATTTATGCACGCTTTCCCCCACATACCCTCGTCACTCATGTTATTCTGTAAAGTAGCATTGAGATTCGAATGAAGGTTCAGCGTTTGTGTTGCACACACAAAACGCGACTTTAAAATTGTACCCACGGTGTTCTCTGATCACTTCTACCCCTTGATATTTGCACAAGTTACCAGTAGAATAGCTCTGGCTTGGTACAGTTGAGCATACATTTTTTGACACAGCTCCCACAGGCGGTTTATGAAGGGATTACAGCGATGAGTCTCCTCGTGCAGCTGCCAGTAGTAAGGGACCTGCATGAGCCAGGGATTGAGACACAACAGGTGCAATATATTGCTTTGCAATGGTGGGTGGAGTGTAATGGTGCAGCTACGTTCAGTTTGACCCCCCCCCACCAATACTGTTGTCACTAAGCAAAAAATATTGTCTTATCAAAGCGAGCGGTAAACTGATGTTCCCCTGCCGAACAGTTTGTATAGTAATGATCTAATGGTTTGCTCTGTGTGAGGATCAACTACACTATAGGCATCTTGGTTAATTAGACAGCTAGACTTGGGGCAGTATTATCACGAACGCTGATATCTAGTGGGGTGCGTTTATAAGCAGAAGATCGTTATCCCAAATGAGATTACATAATTAACTTTATTCTTTTACGAAAACAGTTGGTATTGGAAGTAATCCTCGTTAGCTACGGTCTAGCAAACGACCGAACTCAATCGCCCCAAGCAAAATTGTTCCAATGGTGTAATTAAATCTGTTTCGATGGTGACATTTTGCAATCGCTGGGAGTATTATGAAAGCCAGTTTCACGCCCGGTATTATGAAAGCCAGTTACACGCCCGGTATTATGAAAGCCAGTTACACGCCCGGTATTATGAAAGCCAGTTACACGCCCGGTATTATGAAAGCCAGTTACACGCCCGGTATTATGAAAGCCAGTTACACGCCCGGTATTATGAAAGCCAGTTACACGCCCGGTATTATGAAAGCCAGTTACACGCCCGGTATTATGAAAGCCAGTTACACGCCCGGTATTATGAAAGCCAGTTACAAACCCGGTAATAAATTCTTAACTGTCAAAGTCGTTTCCTGTCTATACAACTAGGGTTTAACAATTTAATGATTGGCGGAGAGCTGACGTCGTGCCCCATCCGGTCCCTCTAAATAACAATTCAATGATGGGCGGAGAGCTGACGTTGGGCCCTATACGGTCTCCCAAAATTCACGTCCTTTGACTTACCCGTGTCTGTTCGTCCTTAAACATATTTGGCGCAACCAATATTTGCGACTCGCTCTCTCTACTGAGTTTGAAGCTCGAGGTTCTATGTTTGTGACGCGTATCTGATGTAGTAGTCTTTTTCTGTGTGGTGAACTCTTGCATCCAGTTTAAGAAGGACCCATCCATCTGTTGGAAACATACAGTGGACGCTTCGAGAACCAACAATTTTTTTTAATTATTATGACCGTCAACGTTGCATGAACTATCACATTTGTTTAGGAGATACTGTTTTTTGACTCGCCTTCGCAAATATACATCTTGTATAAATTGTGATGCCTACTTCCTGTGTTGTATTGTCACCAGTAAGATACTGTTAAACAAGTTCTAGTCAATGAATTACCAGTCTCTCTTTATATCTTGACAGCACATCGGTGCGTGCTCTACGTGGGAGCGTGTGATGATTCGTGTTGAGGCTCTGGTGGAAATGAGGCCCAAATCAAAGCCCATTGCTGAAGCACTTCAGTGCATTAACGAGTCGTACACGCCCTACGGGGGAGACTGCAGTGACTTCGCGTTGAGGCTCCGGTGGAACATACAGTAGATGCAACTACTACTACTACAATGAGTCTTTCCTTAAAGGCTTTCCATGGGTGACATTGATTGCATGGATGTGCCATCTCGATGGTGGAACAAATTGACCATTAAATAAGGTGAAATGATCTAATGACTATAATTCCTTTTTGCAGGTCACTGAGATGCCCGCATTGTCATAAATGGGCGTTTACATGGACCACTGGCGCACACTTTAAGGCTTTCATAGATAATGAACGCAAACGTGATGGATTCTTATGAGTCCATCAGGGGCAGTATGCAAACATTCGGCGACCAATCGAGATTGTTCTTGCATTCTTCGGAACGAACGCCGCTCAATTGACGTCTGACTCAGACTGGAAGTCACTGAGAGGAAACAAATCTGGAGAAGGTTCCCTAGCTGTTGTGGCAGAATGCTAGAAGCTAATCTGGAATCATATTCCGATAAAACCCTCCTCAGCTGATGAGGCCGAGTGCTTGAAGAATGTCGTGGAAAAAAATGTCTTCCAGAAATGTATCCAGTTGATTTGAAGTACATAGACATTTATGCAATTGTTGGAAGGCAATACTGTACTTCATGTTGTAAGCATAGCGCGCTAGAAAGCCTTGATTTGATTGGCTGGAAAGACTACAAGTATGCAACATGTTGGATAATGTGCCGGTGGGGCCGACCGTTAATTCAACTGGTCCTGAGACGGAACTTTTGAACTCGTTAGATTTAATATTTATAAAAATTTCATCAGGATAATTGTATAGACTGCGCAGGAATCATCATGCGACCACGTAATGGATATTTTACTTGAACCCACTTCCTGTAATCTACTGCATTCGAATTCCGTATGTGTATTCGATGACGTTTTATGGTACCAACTTATCGATATAACTGTTTTGTTGTTAACATAGTTTTGTGTTTTTAGTTGTTGTAAACTGTTCGCTGTTAGCCGGTAAATTTATTTAATACTTTTTAAAACAAGTTCCATGACATTTCATGTATATCTTAAACATAATCTAAATTATATTAATCAGAAGTTTAAATAATTAATTTAATGGTATTATTGAGCAAACTGGTTCTGTTATATGAATGATTTTTGCAATATTAGTTTTCTTTTAGGTCGTTAAGGCAGGAACCTGGTCGGTCGTTACGGTAGGAACCTGGTCGGTCGTTACGGCCGGAACCTGGTCGGTCGTTACGGCCGGAACCTGGTCGGTCGTTACGGCAGGAACCTGTTCGGTCGTTACGGCAGGAACCTGTTCGGTCGTTACGACAGGAACCTGGTCGGTCGTTACGGCAGGAACCTGTTCGGTCGTTACGACAGGAACCTGGTCGGTCGTTACATGAACCTGGTCGGTCGCTACGACATGAACCTGGTCGGTCGTTCCTACATGAACCTGGTCGGTCGTTCCTACATGAACCAGGTCGGTCGTTACGACATGAACCTGGTCGGTCGTTACATGAACCTGGTCGGTCGTTCCGACATTTACCAGGTCGGTCGTTGCGGCAGGAACCATGTCGGTCATTTTGGGAAGAACCTGGTGTATCTCACATAGTTTCTACAAAACTGCTTCTGAGCCCTTCACTCCATTTTTTTTATTAATCGTCGTGTGTTGGAAGAAGTCTTTTGGGTGGTTATGTGACTGAGCCGCAATTCGGCAAGACCGTAATTCATTTGAAACCTATTCATATGAACAAAATATTGTCTCTGTTTATATTAAATCAAACCAAAGGGTATTCTACTGATGGAATAATGACGTTAAAATGTCAAACACGTATAACATGCTCATTAACTAGCTCCGTTCAGCTACTCCAGAAAAAAACTCCTTGGCCCAGATCTACTCTTGCGATTTTCCTTGTCTAAACCGCAACAGATCGATCTATAACCAACTTCAAACTGATTCCACACTCGACCATTACTAGATAAGGGCGCTTCACGGCCAGTGTTCACGATAATCGCCAAGTTTTAATTGCTTTCGATGAGCACGAAAATCATTTTCAATGAGCACGAAAGTGATGGACTCTAATAATCGGATACATTCGGTATTATTGTTTATATATTCACCAGCTTCTAGCATTCTTTACCGAGAAGTTTAATATTCAATCCCTATCATCTTTCTTTCAGCGAGATTTCGAGGGTAAAGAAGGACATTTGCGTCGATAATGACAGATACTTGCATATGTTGCGTCAACCCTGCGAGGGAGCGAGCGATGACTCGCGTTGGGGTCCGATGGAAACGTGGCTCTAATCAAATGTCCGGTGGAAATGAGGCTCAAATCAAATCCAATCAAATACTGCGTCAAAAAGGTTCGACTAAGATTGTGCGCTATTGAGAAATCCGCACATGATAAAGTTAAATTCTAAGAATTTTTATCGTCAATGCGTAGATAGAATACTTTTGCAGTCAAGGTTGGGAATTTCCATTCTTTCCTTCAGAATTGCGACGATGATAAGACTGCTGCGGAGGAGGATTTGGGGGGACCTACTTGGACCCTTCTGGGGCCCTTTGGGACACACTTGACACCCTTCGGTACCCTCTTGCGGCCTCTCTGAATCCTGGAACCTTTGCTCCCCCCTCCCAAATCTACGACTCTGTAACTCCAAAATCTACTACTCTGTATCTACGTTAAACTTACTTGGTATCTATGTTGAACCTGCTCGGTATCTACGCTAAACCTACGTTAAACCTACTCGGTATCTACGTTGAACCTGCTCTGTATCTGAATTATCCCTACTCCGTATCTGCGTTAAACCTACTCTGTATCTGAGTTTAACATACTCTGCATCGGGCTCTTTTGGGACCCGAGGGACCTCTGCCACCCCACTCCCACTCTAAGATTGCTAGCGCAGAGAGAGGGAGAGCCACGTAGAGGCTGGTCGAGGTGCGTCGAGATCAGTCGAAACATGTTGAGGCGAGTCGAGTTGGTCGCGACAAGCCGAAACTGGCCGAAATTATTCGAGACAAGCTGAGACGAGGGATCTATTGGGACCCGGGGAGCTCGGGAAGACCGGGGGATTTGGGTTTCCCTCCGGGATTCATCGAGCTCTTTTGGGACCCAAGGGACCTTTGCCACCCCCCCTACCCTATCCCCTTAAACAATAAGTTCGAAATCAGTCATCTGAGCAGTTTTTCTGCCCATGACGAACCTGCTCGTACTTTCTTCTTCGCGATTCACATTTTTTTCATTATGAAGCTAGTGTATATGTGTGGGAGTTCCTGTTTGTGATTCTGTGAATAGGTGTTTTTTCTTTAGTCTGTGCTCGCTCGCGCGTGCACGGACCATATGCAGTTTCTCGGGTTGACCTGGACTGCGCAGCTATAGAACCATGTGACGCGTTGCGGTTGGAGTTGATACAATCCGTGAAGCCATAGACCTTGAACCAATTTCGACGGTGAGGTCTGTGCGCACTGTCGCGCGTTCATGTTACTCTTGGAGTTCTGAGACCGCGCAGCTGTAAACTTTGTGTTGTTGCGTTGCTGTGGGAGCTTACTTTGTCCGTGTAGCCGTGAACCTTGTACCAATATCGACTATACTATCTGTGTGCACTGACGTGTGGACATATTTCTCATGAGGATCTGAGAGGTTGGAGGTGAGGGTTCATTTTGTTTCATCTGAGTCTTTGATCTTACCTGAATAAAAAAAAATTGTAGACCGCGTACATATCAATATTGTATTGCGTTGCTGTCGGAGCCGGCTTTGCCCGTGTAGCCGTTAACCTTATACTAATCTCGACAATGTTACCTCTACGCACTAGCGTGCGTATAAATTACTCTTGAAGTTTTAAATGATTGGAGCGAGGATTAGTTTCGTCTGAGTCTTACCTGAAAGAATGAAGTATACTACAATCAACCTACTAGGTCGTGTCGTGTTGCGTTGCTCTTGAAGTTATAAAGGATTGGAATCAGAGGTCCGTTTTGTGTAAGCTATGCGCATCAGCGTGCGTCTGACACTGCCAAAAAATTCCACATTTTTCTAGAGTCAAAAGCGTTGGTTTGTTTTTTCTTCTCACACCGAGGCGTGCGGCCCTACTAGAATCCATGATCATCGAGCCCTAAGGGGGAGCCTATTATGACTCGCGTTGAGGCTCTTTTGGAACTGAGGATCGAATCAGTTCAAATCAAATCAAATCAGTCGAAACATGTTGAGGCGAGTTGAATTGGGCGCGACGAGCCAAAACTGGTCGAAATGATTCGAGGCAAACCGAGATGAGCTGAGACGAGGGGTCTCGGGGGACTCGGGGAGCTCAAAGACCCGGGGGACATGGGTCACCCTCCATTATTCATCGGGCTCTTTTGCGACCCAAGAGACCAATGCCCCCCCCCCCGCCCTATCCCCTTGGTTGGGGTGGATGGATGCTTATTCATTATTCATTTTATAGAACATTAACACTTTATTTTAGTATTTTATTATTTCTTCTTGCTTGGGCTCTATTATTTTTCTCTGCCCTTTTTTCATGGTGATGAATTTTAAATTTGTTATCATTATTATTATATGTAACGAGGTTGGTTGAGAGAAGGTGACCCAGGGAGAGGAGGTACTCGTGGGATCCGCGGGACTCGAGGACCCGGGGTTTCGGGAGCCCGGGGGACTTGGGAGACCGGGTGGATTTGGGGTGGTCCACTTGGATCTTTCTGGGGCCCTTTGGG
>SDVV010037016.1:0-10885 GCA_016164225.1 Gammarus roeselii
TTGACTGGCATACAACACGGCATTCTGTGAAGCTCTCATACTCCAGTTGACTGGCATACAACACGGCCTTCTGTGAAGCTCTCATGCTCCAGTTGACTGGCATACAACACGGCATTCTGTGAAGCTCTCATACTCCAGTTGACTGGCATACAGCACGGCATTCTGTGAAGCTCTCATAGTCCAGTTGACTGGCATACAACACGGCATTCTGTGAAGCTCTCATACTCCAGTTGACTGGCATACAACACGGCATTCTGTGAAGCTCTCATAGTCCAGTTGACTGGTATACAACTTCAAGGCTATTGGAGCAGTCGAGATGCTCATTCACGATAGCTGTAGCTTTTGCGCCTCAGGGGCAGTGGGTCAGCTCTGTACCACGGGAGTTCGAGCTCTATCTCTACTATAGAGAGCAACTCTGTACTCCTAGCAGCAGTTATCCAAGACTGTTTGATGACATCCTGAATGCACTTATAGAGATGGCGCATAATATGAACATACTACACGTTAATGAAATTTTTATTCATTCAGATAATTTATAATTGTATTTTTTCTTCATGATATTCGAGAAACGTCACGTAAAATTAAGTAGATTCGTCCAGCGTTCAGATGAAGCTGCTATTAACACTAGTCTTCGATATTCGTCAAAGTGATGTGAACTAGTTAGTGATCGTCAGAAAATAATGTGCTCATGCGGGTGAAATAACTAGGGTGGACGAATGTTAAATTTTAGATAGCAATTATAGTAAGATTTCATTTTTATCTTCTCATATTTCCATGAATGATGCGTCAGCTACAAAATTTGCATTTTTTGGATTGAGGTTCAAATTGGAGGATCATCCACTAAAGCAATTATTTTTGAATTTCGATCAGCCTACAAATCATTTGATCAAATAAATAAATGAACACCACATTCAGTTCATTATTTATCGGTGATTTTACTGTTAATAAAACTTCATCATTCCCAACGCATCATAAATATCTTCACCAAAAATACGCCCTACTGTTTTGAGTCTTAGTTTTGATCACAACAATGACAAAAGATTCTGGTGCGATTTATCTTGAATTCACTTCGAGATGGTGGTTCGAGGAGAGGCAATGGTGAACAGGTAACCCCACCAGTCACATTAAAATAGACTGTACCAGTGTACGAAGAGGCAATAGCCTATTATTACCTATGCGTTAGGTGCCGCGGACGATCATTACTAGGCGGACGAATATTGCATCGCTTACCCTAACAGGGCTAGAACCTTCCCAATGTCCATGCACTTAAAGACGCATACAGTTACCCTCTAGCCTTGTTTAACACTAAGGTATATAACCTGTCGCTGCTTTGAAATTGGGAATTTTCCCTATAATTAGAAGTATGAGGTAATTTAATATTGGTCTCGTAAATCACATTTTTCCACTTTTGACAAGACACTCAGGAAACAGGATCCAGATCAACCATGCGACTTGCATAACACTGACGTCGCATTGAGGGAGCTCGAACTTTCGAATGAGTCACAGCTATAGAGGTCAAATTTTGGTGGGACGCCGGATGAGGGGCGGTCGCGGATTTGATCATGAACGGTTGGACGGCAGCAAATATCATCTTCATTCGGCAGCATCCATTTTTTTTTTGTATACCCCCTGAAGGTGGCCTGCGGGACGTGTTCTGCATGTAATTCACAGTATATTGAAAGCTGTTGGTGTGGTACATGTGAGCGGTGTTTTGCTTATTACTTCTGTAAATATGTCGGTTGTTATAAAGGATCATATTTTACTACCTAAACCCTGTGTGCAGAAGTTACGCGTCTCATTATGAGTGTAATGGCCAAGTTCGCCTCTGTACCGGCAGTGAAAGGTACAATCAGACGGTTTGAGTTTACAAGTGTGTACAAGTGTAAGAAGACAACAACAGGCCTTTTGGCCCGAGCTGGGTTGCCTTATGATAGTGAGAAGATAAATCCTGTATAAGAACGTCTATGGAGCATCATGTGTCTGTGTATTTTCTGTTTTAATAGATCAGAAAGGGAAAGTTTGTTGAAAAAAACAGCATTTAACGATGATACTCGATACAACTCAAATCAGCACCTGAAAAGAAAGCTACCGACCCACGATGTTGATCAGGGATTGTCACAGTTTCATTCCTCGTTAAACCAAGAGAGTGTCTTGCGCTAATTGATCATGTTCAGTTGGCTCAGAAAAATATTAATTAAAAACCGATCATCCTCTCGTCTCGATCGGATCAAATTTTTGGATGATGAGGAGGCCCCTTTACATCTACCTACGTCATCTACGTCTCCTTGACCCTTCCATTCATAAATCGGAATCAACATCACATGGAAACGTGCTACTTTCAGAATCTACCTTAAACAGAACTAAGCCCGTAAAACTATTTGTTTACGGTCACAGGACTCGACGAGGTGGAAGGCCCGACCCAGCCTGGCCGTCACGCTAACGGATTGCTGACTAAACCACAGGCATCCAATCTAAATAATCGAGTTTAGTTCAACATGGACGGCCCATTCAATACATTTTATTTCTTTGTTTCTGAGATTTGTATGCGTCTCTGTTTTTCTGTGGGTCGGTATCAGGAAAACATCACTCAAAGCCGTTAAAATAGCAAAGCTTTGTTAGGAGTTCACCGATTGTAAAACTATCTCGACTAACAGATTAATTATGCTAATCAAAAATTCAACTCTAAGGCAGATCCTAAACGATAGAATAATTTCGTAGAAATGCGATTTCTCGAATCGTGGTTATGGAAGGTTTAATTCACGCCACGAATTTACCCCTCGCTCGTTTACGAATTAAACTGATGTACTGATCCTCTTTACTTTACCAGCTGAGTACAGTGCCTTTCCCTCTAACAAAAAGTTTGTTCTGTGGTTAAACAAGGACATGAAATTGCTTATTTGAAAGCGATTTTGTTCTCTTGTTAAGTATATTTTTACCCCTAGGCGAGGACGAATCGTTTCCCACATCTACAAAAAGGAACACGATTCCCACATTTTTCACTGTGTGTAAAGAAATCGTTGAGGGTTAGTACAATGACTTTGCACATTTTAGAGTACCATAGTGAAGGGTGGCGGGGGCGTAATAGGGATGAACGATGCGCCTTCAGCGGTGCATGGAGGGACTTTGAGAAGGTCAACAAATTACCTTAGCATCTGTGGTCACACACTGCAGACGTCGGGTTAAAATGGCACAGGACTACAGTACGTCGGTTGAACAGATTGGGCTACTCAAAAATACTAATGAAGTAATTCTATGCATTTCAGTAAAACGTTCCCAAAATTTCCTTTTCTCATACGGAAAAATGAATTTTCGGATTCAATGGAAACGAATTTAAACTGAATGCATCGCGAAACTCTATTTAAGCATGCGTTATTTGATGTATTAAAAGTTATGCTTCCGTCGACCCTAAAGCTATGAGCTACCTAACTGCAGATCTCTATAAATGACACGAGAGCTATTACGAACCTTTAAAAAATCGCTCATAATCTGCGACGTCGCCTTGAAGAGACTCATGTGTTAACCATTACTGAGCCTCATGAGTTAACCATTACTGTTATGGTCTCATTAGAGCGGTTGAAGCCTCCCAATCGTTTCATGGAGGAAGGAATAAAAGCTTCCGATTATTTTAAGCCAGTTCAAAAAGCAGAGGGCGCTTCCGTGCGAGGATTCGGGAGGAAGTTGGGCAAGACAAAGAAGCGGTTTACTGCCACGCGGTTGGTTGACGTAAAAAGTTATCTCACGGCAGGAACTTGTTAGGTTACTCTAGTGCCACAGTAAGTGGAGATGCGAGGGAAGGCATAATATGGGTCCCTACAGAGAGCCTTTGATCATCATTAATATTAATGTAACCACTATTCAATTGTTTTCATTTTAAAATGGGAACCAATCAAACGAGTTCATTGTCGATTGATTCGAACTTGCATTATCGATGCATCCAATCGATAAATTGGATTGGAATGACACTTGCCAGCGTATCCGCGAGACAATTGCCTTCTGGTGGTTAATCCGGTGAGTTAGGATGTGAGATTAGATATTATCTGACCTATTTCAACCGATATTAATTAGTAGAGAATTGCAGTAGTGTTAAGACTAAGTAATAATAATAATAGTCTAAACGTAACCATATGTTACGTCTCTTGTAATAATATGCTCTATTTTAAATTTATATTAGATTTACATGATTCATTAATACCAATATAATTATTTAATCCGAACCAAATTGTAAATAATCACAGTCAACAAGAGTATTATCATCACTGGGGTGCGTCACGGTGCCTCATAGTGTTGCTCCCCCCAGCAACTAATGGGCGTGGGAGGCGGCTTATCTCCTGGTCGTTAGTAGTGGTCAGAGGTGACCTTGTGTTGACGTACAGGTCCTGCGTTGCGGACGTAAGGAATAAGGGAACTAATACCAAGCATCCTATGCCCTGAGCCCAGTGATCATAGCCGTGATGCCAACAGCGTGCTGTTGGCAATTAATCATGCTGTGAATGCAAGATTAATTGCGATAAAATATGTAGGGCAACAACTTATAATGTTTATACGTTAATTCTGTCTAGTTTTTACTTGCAGTCCGTGGCGCTTCTGGTATTTACATAAACACTACCTGATTGTGAAACATATTGATGGCTATAGTTGTATCATCAGCCGGTATCCACCAGTTGCAGCTCCACATGCTTCACGCCTGTGTTCATTCTGTTGTAATTTTTTATGCTTGCAAAACAAAGACAGCACTTATTTTTGAAGAAACAAAAGATTTGACAGAACAAAACGCTTTTGTTAATTTAGGAATGGTAAAACTAAGTTGCTGCAACAAAGTATTGTTTCATTGGATCATTTCGCTTCCACAACCAACGTCCATTCCGTGCCACCACACGTCCGATGGGAGGCTGATACGTGGTTGTTTGATCATGTGCAAAGTTTTACCTCGTAAGAACAATTTTCGGATAATTCACAATTATCTGCAACTATTTCCAGCTTCGATCACACTATATTAAAAGATGCACCTACGCAATCCTTTCGGGAAGAACAATACCTCTTTATGAGCTTCTGCCAATGACTCTCGGGCGGTGTTTACCCTTCTAACCGCAGCGTAGGTCAGCTCTTACATGCGATAATACGACTTGTTTTAGCTCGAGCTGCGTCTCTTTCATCGCAGCTGTTGATGTTGCCTAATGCGCATATGTAGTCCAAAGGAGTAAAGCAGGAAACAAACTTAATTATGAAGGCCTGTCCGCCAATACCGACTGATGAGAACAGGCTGGAAGTAATTCTAACAAATATATCACTGATTTTAACAATAATAATTTGACTGAGTGAATTTTTTTTAAAACTCAAGTTTTTCCTGCTCGAGTTTGAACCATTCATATTGTTACCGTTTCCAATTACAATTGTTAGTTTTGGCAACACTGAAATAAATATCAGGAACTTTAAATAAATATATTTGTAGCGAACACTTTTATGGCTACAACCCAATTTCTCCGTGTAGCTTGTCCGTTAAATAATTGCTTACTTTACTCAGTACAGGATCTTTCAAATCGAACGATTTTGGTTCCAGTATTATTAGTTTGATTCATGTTTCTCTGTAAGGGAATATTTGTTAGATGTACCAACCTAACGCGATTGTGTAAGTATTCAAGATAAAAACACATAGTACAATATCAACGATTTGACGAATTTTGCTGCTTGCCGGCATTTCTTAAATCATCCAGAATAATCCTTCTCTATTTAACTTATCAGATAACACCAACAACATGAGACAGTGTATATTGTTTTACCACAGTGTGAAAGTTCAGCTATGAGATCGTGGCGCACGATTATCACGGCACTCGTCGAACGTGCTCTGCGTACTCGCACGAAACATTTGACCGAGTGTTAGCTGGCATTCTCCTGTGAACTGGGATAGAGCTAACATTTGTGTTTCTTGGTAACGTAAATTTGTATAATGAGGGATGCCGACTAACGGTTGTTATTGGTATGACATTCTGCAATACCGAGCGCTATATCTTCCCCATGTAACGTAGCAGTAACGTGGACAATGAAGCGGCCTTAACCGTGCAAGTCAAGGCCAAGTTAAGGTCCTGGCCAGTATTCCGTAGCGGCCCTAACTGTACCAGATAGAGAATAGTCAACATCCTTTCTAGCACTCTGCACCATCCTTAATAGTGCCAGTTAGAACCCGGTTACGGTTCTGGCAAGTTCTCTGCAGCATCCTTAATAGTGACAGTTAGGGCCCGGTTACGGTTCTGGCTAGTACTCTGCAGCATCCTCAATAGTGCCAGTTATGGCCCGGTTACGGTCCTGGATAGTACTCTGCAGCCTCCTTAATAGTGCCAGTTAGGGCCCGGTTACGGTCCTGGCTAGTACTCTGCAGCATCCTTAATAGTGCCAGTTAGGGCCCGGTTAAGGTCCTGGCTCGTACTCTGCAGCCTCCTTAATAGTGCCAGTTAGGGCCCGGTTACGGTCCTGGCTAGAACTCTGCAGCATCCTTTAGAGTGCCTGTTAGGGCCCGGTTACGGTTCTGGCTAGTACTAGCAGCACATCATTCTTAATAGTGCCAGTTAGGGCCCGGTTACGGTTCTGGCTAGTATTCTGCAGCATCCTTAATAGTGCCAGTTAGGGCCCGGTAACGGTTCTGGCTAGTATTGTGCAGCATCCTTAATAGTGACAGTTAGGGCCCAGTTACGGTTCTGGCTAGTACTCTGCAGCATCCTTAATAGTGCCAGTTAGAGCCCGGTTACGGTCCTGGCTAGTACCCGGCAGATGGTTGAATGGTATAAGTGGATTCTGGGATGAGGTCCTTGTTCGTACTCTGTAGGGGCCTTCCTTAATGGTACCAGTTTATGCCGGGTGAAGGTCCAGGCTGGTCTCTTCAACAGCCTTAATGGTTGTAGTTCAGACCGTGTGATGAACATGACTCGAACTCACCAGCGACCTTAATGGTGCTCGATACGAACTCGATTGCAAGGAGGCCAAGGGTCCTCATGCAAAACGAACAATTGCCTGCGGTATTTCGTGCAAAACCCGGCGCCGAACCGTCATAATAACGCGGGCGAAAACGCTCGGGTCTCTTTCATTTCTTATTCAACGGTGCGGAAGCTGAGACGGTCATCTTGTGTCATACGCAAAAAAGTCCGAGAGAGTTCTCGTGGAACCGCAAGGATCTTGTGCAGTTCCTGCTCCAGTAAACATGCTATGTATTTAAGTATACATAGTAGGTTATTAGAGATTTATTCAATTTATTGAGCTCACTAATACACCGGCACTACTTGATACATAAAGAAATCCGCGTGTGTTCGATTTTGTGATGGCGTACGTGATGTCGGAAAATAGTATACGATTATGATTTCGTTTATTAATGGGTTGATATTGGTCTTTACAAATGAAGAAAAAACTTAGAACATGTTTTCTCTAATACAAATTTTACTGTCATACATAACGATATACGTGGTCATCTTAACATTTATATATTTATGATCATGCATGCTTACTGATGAAGAGAAATTGTATGAAATACGGGATTTTTAACTCATTTTCTTATGCATGACAAATATAGATCAGTAGCGCGGTAACGTAATAGGCATATTTTTCTGATACCCTACGTGTACCATTTATCTGAACCATTTGGGATTTTATCAAATACGTAGTGACTGTTTGTTCGTTTTCTAGCCAGGACTGCATTTTCCCCACCCGGTCCGCTTGTTTGACCTCCTCATGGCAGCAAATACCCCGCTGAAAAGTCGTTCCATGCCCTGCCCGTTAGCCGGTGTGGCCGCACCTACCCCGTATTTCAGGTCGCAGGACCAAGGAGTAGTTGTTCATTTCATGGGACCATAAAAGAAGCCTCACATTTTTCCAGTAGACAGAAGTCGTCTATCCGTCCGACCTTCATTCCAGTTAAGACTGAATTAGTCATTCACTTTTTCATAGTTTATCTTGACGACAGAAAACGTTGTTTCTCGCATACCTCTCTTTGACGTTTCTCTCGCCCAGGCATTCGTCGCCTACTGTACGGCCAGCTTTTGTCCGCCGGAGCTTTCCCCTGGAACAACACAAGAGACCCTGCTTTCGTGTACCCACTGTAGGCTTTAGCCTGTGCGTAAGCCGCACCGTAGCTGAGGACCCCTGCATACCGGGAACAAAGTTCCCTGTCTTCAGGCACTCACTTTGGGCTTACCTGTTCGTAAGCTGCACTAAGGCTGTGGACCCCTCCTGGCCGGGAGCAAAGTTCCCTGTCTTCAGGCACTCACTTTGGGCTTACCTGTTCGTAAGCTGCACCAAGGCTGTGGACCCCTCCTGGCCGGGAGCAAAGTTCCTTGTCTTCAGGCACTCACTTTGGGCTTACCTGTTCGTAAGCTGCACCAAGGCTGTGGACCCCTCCTGGCCGGGAGCATAGTTCCCTGTCTTCAGGCACTCACTTTGGGCTTACCTGTTCGTAAGCTGCACCAAGGCTGTGGACCCCTCCTGGCCGGGAACACAGTGCGTGAACCCTGCCTTCAGGTATCCACTGCATGCCCGCCGCTGAAAACTCTACACGCGCCACTGTTCTTGCGGGCAAATGTCTAATCAACTGCCACAGAGTCCGTATCTTGTTTCATTTTATAGGCCTCTACCTTTATGACCAAACCAATATTGGCAAACCTATTCCAGTTCCCAATGCAACCAAGTTTGATGTTTTTGTTTAATCTTGATGACATTAGCGAACGTGAGTTGATATATTAACGGTTCCTAGTATTGAGAAAGAACATTTGTCTTGTTCAAGTCTTTGGACTCCTCTCATTAATCACCGATTTGAGTACTGAAGGTCGTCAGCAAGAGAAGAAATACTGTTATTCTCAAATACGGGTTATGTTTTAGAGTAAATAACTTTATCAGGATCAAACATGTTTGCCGGAATTGCACATAGTATTGTCAAGCCTTCCTCGCTGTCATACCTGCATCTCTGTCGTCCCTGCCTCGCTGTCGTCCCTGCCTCACTGTCATTCCTGCCTCACTATCGTATCGGCTTTGCTGTCGCACCTGCCTGGCTGCCATACCTGCCTCACTGCTGAGCCTGCCTTGCTTTTGAGCCTTCCTTGCTTTTGAGCCTTCCTTGCTTTTGAGCCTGTCTTTCTGTCTAGCCTGCCTTGCTGTCGAACCTGCCTTGCTGTCGAACCTGCCTTGCTGTCTAGCCTGCCTTGCTGTCTAGCCTGCCTTGTTGTCGAGCCAGACTTGATGTCGAGCTTCTTTTGCTGTCTAGCCTGCCTTGCTGACGAGCCTGCCTTGCTGTCGAGCCAGACTTGATGTCGAGCTTCTTTTGCTGCCGAGCCTGCCATGCTGCTGAGCCTACCTTGCTGTCAAGCCTACCTTGCTGTCATGCCTACCTTGCTGTCAAGCCTACCTTGCTGTCAAGCCTACCTTGCTGTCAAGCTAGCCTTTCTGTCAAGCCTACCTTGCTTGCAAGCCTACCTTGCTGTCAAGCCTACCTTGCTGTCAAGCCTACCTTGCTGTCAAGCCTACCTTGCTGTCAAGCCTACCTTGCTGTCAAGCCTACCTTGCTGTCAAGCCTACCTTGCTGTCAAGCCTACCTTGCTGTCAAGCGTACCTTGCTGTCAAGCCTACCTTGCTGTTGAGCCTACCTTGCTGTCAAGCCTACCTTGCTGTCAAGCCTACCTTGCTGTCAAGCCTACCCTGCTGTCGAACCTGTCTTGCTGTCGAACCTGTCTTTCTGTCGAGCCAGCCTTCCTTGCTGTCGAGCCAGCCTTGCTATCAAGCGTGCCTCCCTGCATGCTCTCTCGTGTTTACCCGCAGAGCGGTCAGGAATGTGGGCGGCTCCGCTGCATGTTATGCCCTACTGGGCCAGTACAGGGGCCTGGCACCGCACGGGGGACGGCTGCAGGAGTGCATCATATACTATGCTTTGTGGAGGTAAGATAGTGTGCACTTGCTGTTATTGTAACATTATTTTCTGTACGATTGTGTTCACTTGCTGACATTGTCAAATTATTTAATATCTAGTCATTTAATATGTTATTCCAGTTAGATACTCATTTGGGAACAATTGTACAAATTCTTCATATCGCACACCAATCCACAATATTGCTGAGTTTGTGTACAATATTGTGATGTTAAAATAAATGTGTGTACAATATTGTAAGTACATTATTCCAGTCAACTGTCATTTATTACCATCAATGGGGCCGTGGTCTAATGGACCTCTTGCCATACTGGTTATCACATATAGCGGCATAAATATCCATAAATTTTGTTCTCCCACGTCTGCATTGTCGTTGATGATGCATAGCTGCTTGGAAGAACATCTTTCCAACCGTCACGATCCGTGCCTAGTCACTCAAAGCCGCCTCCAAGTAGAGGTGTGGATTACTATACAGTGTGTGGTTAACATCACAAAGTGTGTGGTACAGTGTGTGCTCAACATCACATAGCTAATGTTCTGTGATTATTAAGCGTGGGCATTCGCATATGTTGATCTCAGGTACGTCAGCAGCTAAGGCATCCATTTACAATCGAATCGTCGTCCCCTGAATAGCGTTTCAGACGTGCCACACGTGACCATCGACCGCATTCACCTTTCCTTACCTGGCATACATGTGGGCATCAACCGCATCCACCTGTCCCTTCCTGGCATACATGTGAGCATCAACCGCATTCGCCTGTTCCTGCCTGGCATACATGTGAGCATCAACCGCATTCACCTGCCCCTGCCTGGCATACATGTGAGCATCAACCGCATCCACCTGTCCCTGCCTGGCATACATGTGGGCATCAACCGCATTCACCTGTCCCTTCCTGGCATACATGTGGGCATCAACCGCATCCACCTGTCCCTGCCTGGCATAATGTGAGCATCAACCGCATTCACCTGTCCCTTCCTGGCATACATGTG
>SDVV010037017.1:0-10885 GCA_016164225.1 Gammarus roeselii
CCACACATATACTCATACGATTACAACTTGGTCAGGCATAACAACATGATGACAAATTGCAGAAATATCAGAATACACCGATGATTTGTAGCAAGACCTCGACAGCGTGATATATTTAGATATATTTAACATTAATTTATAACTACGACTAGTGAGTAAATTAACCGCTGTATCCCACCAATCGATGAACATTGTTGGAGGGCACTCTCTATTCTCCACTGTTCAGGGTGTAAACACATAAAAATATTAGCAAGATGAACAGAAATTCGGCTACTAATCATCTCAATTTGCTATTTAAACCTACATGAAAATGTCAATGATGTTGTACATTACATTCCCTCACACGATGTCAGGTATGCAAAAACACAAGATTTTAAACCCATTCCGTCATTAACATGACGTGTTACATATCCACCGGAAAAAACAACATTCAAATGAGTGATGAATAAACGGGTTTGATAACTGAACAGGTTTCTACATGACCGAGATAAGAAAAATTGGGTGTATGAACAGGAACAAAAATTTAATGAAAGTATCCTTAAAATAACACCGATGAGTAACAAATAGTTGACAAGGTAAATTTCCCCGAGGGAGTAAATGAAAAGTCGAGAATCTCTGCACGTCCATGTTCAAACAGGTATGAATTAAGGTTACGTTTGATGATACCTATGCTGCTACTTGTAGTCATGTATATTTAGGGTAACGTTTGATGGTACCTATGCAGCTACTTGTAGTCATATATATTTAAGGTTACGTTTGATGGTACCTATGCTGCTACTTGTAGTCATGTATATTTAGGGTAACGTTGGATGGTACCTATGGTGATACTTATAGTCATGTATATTCAAGGTTACGCTTGATGGTACCTATGCTGCTACTTGTAGTCATTTATATTGCAATCGAGTTCCCAGTTTTAACAGCTCTGTATTTTAAAATCAATTAGGACTGTTAACGAGTTGAGGGGCACTCATAACTCCGTATTGAGGGGCACTTTGAGGGGCACTCGTAACTTGAGTTGAGGCGCACTCGTAACTCCGTATTGCTACACAGACTATCCGTAGATTATTTCACATTAAAAAATCGTAGCAATTTAAGTTAATCGATTCAAAGCTTTACAAGCCAACACTACAGCTGATAACTTAATGGTGTGACACAGCGGGAGAAAATTCAATTGACAAAAGAGAGGCTGCTAGCATGTTATGGTGTTCTAATGACACGTTTTTGACAATGAATGACGACTTAGGCTTGCTTTATATAGATAGGAGCATACTCGGGTAGACAATCGTTAAGTCAGAAAAATATGAATAAGGTTGTAGTATCAAAACTTTTAGCAGGAGTTGTTTGACAATTTCGAATTTTGTAAAGAGGATGACACGGGATTTGGATAACTTCCCGGTACAAAAAATGTGCACGATCTACAAAAAGGACGAAGGACAACATGTCGCAAGTGTTTACAATGACGTTCATATAGATAAGAAAGAGCAACGGCCAAAGATTCGACTCCTGCGGTACTCATATTTACCGTTCTAATAGACGATGCTTGTTTATTCAACTCTCTTGGGGTTTTTTATCAGGAAGATTTCTTTTTATCTAACACTTGTCAATGGAATTTACTCCTTAATGCTGTAATTTCGTTGCCAAAATCTTACGGTTCACGCAATCAAAGGCTTTGCTAAGGTCTATGAAAGATGCAATACTGACATACCTACTGTCGAACCCCTTAATTACGTCTCCAGTGAATTTTAATATAGCATTCTCTGTATTCTTGAAAACCTGGAAGCCATATTGATTTTGGCTAATTGGGTAATTTGATACAAAGAAAGGACATGGTCTGGCATAATCGGCTTTTTCAAAAACTTTGCTTATAATGGGCAGGACTGATACTGGGCGATACATTTTTACCCTCGGGACAGTGATCAGGACAACTGACCTCCCTAAGATGGCAGACGGACTTTTTGTGGTATCCGCAAGAGTTCTTCTGTAACGGTGCATGACCATCAGCACCACTGTGTTAACCAGCCGCAGAGGACGCTAGTCCTAGAAACGCTGGAGAGTCTCCCATATCACGCTTGCAAATCAAAGCTCCCTCCGATGAGAAAGCTGGCAACCCATGCAGAGGTGATGGAAGAAACATTCTCTAGAAAAACAATGACACAGAATCAATTAATCAATTCTTACCTCTTAAATTCAAAAGGCTTCCATGACATCAGCCAACATGGGAAAATAAAGTTAATCCACGACATTCTATCCGATAGTGATTCACTCTTCATTGGCTTGACTGAGGGGCATCTGGACGAAAGAGGTTTCATCAGTCGAGCTGCATATTGAGAATAACACTATGCTTAGAAGTGATCGCAACCAATGGGAAAGATGGTCTTAGGAGCTGTGAAGAGGTGAAACTTTCCAATGATCACTGCGAATATTTCATTGCTAAAATTTATTAGCTAAAAGCCAAAACAATAACAGTCTATAGACCACTAAGCTGTGAGTATGTACATTTTGAAAATGCACTTGAAATTCTACGTACGAATTAGTCAAATATCGATCTGACTGCATTCTCAATCTTTCTCTGTGGAATACTTTAATTTTTCCGTTATCTAATGGCCAAATAATAATCAAACGGCAGCCCCTGGTAGCAATAATATGTAAGTGGCGAGGGTTATACCAAAGCTGTGACAAATCACGCTAAAAACTATAATAATTAGCTGATGAATACTTTCTTGCACAAATTGTTGACACCGGCACGAAGCCAATATATATTGAAACAATTGTTTGTGAATTCATTAGAGTATCTCAAAAACGTCTCAGTAAATAAAACTGTGCTTGCAGACAATGATGTGATTGGAATAAGTCTAGATGCCGACATATGGATAAAGGAAGCGGAAAATGCAATTTCATCCGAGACCACGACTAAGCGGCAATTGAACTTCTGCAGGGCAGAAATAATTTTAGTAAACATACACCAATCAGAGTCTTATATTGATTGGAATCAACTGATTGATCAGGCAAACAGTGTGGAAGAAGCAAAGAACAACATTGATGATGCAGTAAAAGTTATTGTTTAAATTAGAAAGCAAATTAAAGTATAATCAAGAGAGAAAATACAATGAAAAGAAAGCTTTTGATTGGCCTCATCTTGATGATTTCGCTCAACTGGTAGACGAAGAGGCAATGAACGAACTGTTGAATATAAACTACGAACGAGTATTTCGTAAGGTTTCGTGACAAAGCCCCGAGATCACCTCGGAATTTTCATTGACGGATATTAACAGTGACATCTCTGAAATTACAAAGCTACCGATGACATAGGAAGCAAACGCTAATCCGGGCGAGACGACATCCCAGCATTTCTATTGAAACAATGCAAGCAGGTACTGTCAAGACCACCACAACTGATGTGGCAGAAGTCTTTGGACACTGCTGACATCCCACACAATGAGACATGCTGTCATCTCCCGTCTATAGCGAAAGGAAGTTGCCTGAAAAGACCTTCAAATTATCAACCAAGTTTCTTTCGCATCACATAGTCAAATATTCGAAAGAATAATGAAAGGACGAATAAGGATTTTTATATAAAAATGTATAAAGTTCAACTCCAAGCAAATTTGTTTTCAGAAGTAACTACTGGAGCACTGTGATGAAAGGATCAATGCATTGTGTGATGGATCAACGGGATGTGATGCATCTAGATTTTGCCAAGTCCTTTGATATAGTAGATCATAGTATACTGTTATCAAACCTCGTAATGCAGGCATCCAAGGAAATGTTCATGAACGGATCAAAAAAAAATCTGAAAGGCATAACTCAAAGTGTAGCAGTAAACGGGGAAACCTCTTTGGAAGACCTTATTGGGGTCCCACAAAGCACTGTGCTTGGCCTTCTGCTTCTATAGTAAAGGCTAATGCTCTGAGCAATACCTGTCCACTTACATTTGTCTCCTGCCTTACAGATGATACCAGAGTACGAGGTCCAGTGCAGGATACGAGAAATGCAGAAAATGTTCAAGATGACCTGAAAAAAATCTTTATGTGGGCTGACGGGAATAAAATGCAATTCGACGAATCTAAATGTGAATTACTGAGATGTGGAACAAATTCTGACCTAAAAGCAAGGTCTTCATTTCATTGTAGCAATAACGCAGCTATTGAAGAAAAAGATGGCCTTTGTGTCTTAGGTGTTCAAAGCAAAACAATGCTTTATTCAATGAACAATTTGCAAAGGTCGAGGCCAGTAGCAGAAGACAGTGTTCTTGGGTACTGAGAACCTTTCTGTCATGAGTTTAGATGACAACGTTGACTCTTTGAAAACAACTAATCCCTCCCTGGATCCCACATGAACGGAAAGATCTGCAAAAAACATGAAACAGTTTAAAGTAGCTTCACCACAAAAAATATAGAGGAAACGCAAATGGATTATTACGACAGATTGTATGCCTTAATTGAGGTTACACTCCAGCCAGAGACGTTTTGAGATATGCAAATAAACAAGGACAAATTTGTAACAAAAGTAACATTGAGAAACCAGGTAAGGATTGTCAGATTGTGCTATTTTGAAGTGCCAAAACGGACGGGCGGCGATTTGATGCTAACAGTTTCACCCGCCGGGCACCTCAGTTATTCAATCGAATACTAATTGCCAGCCACAGCCAACATCTTGTGGTTCAAAGTGATGACCTCATCATCAATAATGATTGATTTCAAATTACTGTTTTACTTCAATCAAGTTCCTAATTATTTTTCAGCTTTTTTGTTATTTCATTGAGAGGTCTCAATCAGATTTTGAACATAAATTATTTTATATTATATTCGTTTGAGATGAGGCATTTTTGTATCTACGGTACAGCCGGTCAGTTTTTTTGTGAAACGAGTGAGCCCGGGGGTATTCTTGGATTCTTAGCTTGTTTGTGGCAGAGCTCTTTTGTTGACGTATGTGTGTGTGAGAGCAGTGGGAGGAGCGCCTTGCCGTCAGCCACCTACCTTTTGGGGGATTCGGCCTAATGTTGAACCCGTTGACGGATTCTGCGTTACCTACCGTGGCTGATAGGTTGTTACAAATCTGCAAGATTGTTATCGGGTAAAGGGTTGCGGTAACACAAGTTTTGGAACGTGGTTCCGAGTACGAAAGTTGTGGTCCCTGTCGAAGAGGCCCACAGAGCTCACACTGTCGAATACTTTAAGTATGTGACGGTTTCAATGAGCTGACCTCACAGCCTTCTTTGCTCGGGGGTGAGGAGGCCAAGCTCTTTGAACATGTTCTCGTGGCTGAGGTGGCGTAACAGCGTGCTGAGCTTAATACCACGATGCTGGATGCGTTCTAGTTTGACTGCGTTCCCACTCATGTGTGGAGACCAGAATTGAATGGCATGCTCGAGTTGGGGACAGACGAAGGACTTGTACTGCGGCAGTCATGTTCATAGTTTGGCAGAGTAAGTAGGGAGATGAAGTCACAGCTGCAAGTTGCTGTCTTGAAACTTTTCTCGGCCTGCGCTTTCCAATTCAAGTCTCTCCATATTAGGACGCTCAAGTCTCGCTGCTGATCGAAAGCAGCATTGTGTGCCTAGTGGCCCACTATGCAACACTAAATGGCATCTGCCACACTTCTCACCATTCGATGAGTTTTTGGGATCTTGTAGAATCGCGAGTCCATCATGTTCCCTCCATGCAGCATGACAGAGCTTTGGCATCGGTCAAATACATTCCATACACAGAAATCCCGCATTCACGTCGTTCACATTGACGAGGAAGAAGACCGGACCAAAGACGCTGCCCTGAGGCACCGCTAAGGTAACTGGAGCCCACTCGAACATCACCTGACCGATGCTAACTCGAACATCACCTGACCGATGCCTGCATGCACCCTGTTTACCAGGCGCGAAGCAAGTGGAGACGTTGCCACCGATGCCGAGCTCAGAGAGTTTGCGTAACAATCTTTAGTGCTGCACCTTGTCGAAAGCTTTTTGGAAGTCTAGGTAGAAAACATCCTCTAACTTGTGGTGATCATACACGTTGTTCACCTGGTTGAAGATCTCGTGCAGATAAATCGGAAAGCTACTCTTACTGTTGTCTTCCAGGTGTTTGATGGGATGGTCTCGTATCATCCTCTCGATGGGTTTGCATACGACCAACGTCAAGCTGATCGGTTGATAATTGCTTGACGATTGTCAGTCACGTTTCTCGAAGATTGTCGTGACATTAGCTGCTCTTCAGTTTCAGGGGCCTCGCTTATCGTTATCAATAAATTGAAAATATGTGCAAGGGAATTCGCCAAGTGTTCTCAAGTTTAATTGGATATCCTTGCGTGCACAGCATCAGGACAAATGGACTTGTACATTTTCAGTCCTTCGGGTTGCATTACAACTTCCTCCTGCGTGAATACATTATTATTGAAGGTAACTTCATCAACAAAACTGTTGTTTGTTTATATCCGGGGTCCTCAACTGTCAACATCTGAGCAAAATAAACTATTCAAGACACTAGCTATATCCTCAGGTGACGTCCTGAGGACACCATCATCATTCATTAACGGGCCAACTATATCCCTAGCAATTTTTCGTTCATCAACGTAGCGATTAAATTTATTTATTTGCTTTATCGCTGTCCGCTATATTTCTCTCTTTCGTACGCTTGAAGGCTCGAACTAGCCTAGCGGCTGTTTCACGCACCGGGATATGCAGTTTTCTGGGTCTCATCTGTGTTATCCCTCAATCGTAGCGGATTCAGTTGATTGTACCGATTTAAGGCTCTAACAACTTCGACATCCAACCGTGGAGGCCTGATCCTTTGGACTGGATCAATAGACCTCAAGGGTATGCACCGGTCGGCTGCCGTATCCTTAAGGATACGCAGCAAGCATCAACCGTGCCCTCTCTAAGTTGTATTGTCAAATTTGGCTCACTTAGTTGGTCTCTCAGACCCTGGGAGTCAGCTTACGCAAAGTTGAGGAGGAGCACAGCTCCTAAAGAAGCTAGACTGGGCTCTTTGATGTTGAATTCCACAATGTTGTGGTCAGCACCCCTTAGTTTGTTGACAACTAAGATGTTGCCGACCAAGCGCTCCTCTGTTGACGTGATTAGATCCAGTGTATTGTTCCCTCGGGTTGGTTCACGAACATACTAGGTCATGACGTTTTCGACGACAAATTCCGGTAGTTTGCTGACTGGGGCCTGTGGAGTTAGGCTCACCCAGTCAATATACGGGAGATTGAAATCGCCGAAGATGAGTATTGTGATTATTCTAGACTTATTTCTTTCAGTTTCTCTAACAATTATGCACCGGGTTCCGCAAGGGCGTGGCTATTGCGGTACACCAATAACAGCTTCAATGTCGGTTGGGCCACTTCAATTTCTGAGCTGAGAATTTGACATGAGAATGAGACGTATATCAATCAATAAAACGGGCGCAGCATCTTCCTCATGTACAGCAGGGGCCCACCCCCATTTTTACCAGGTGTGGGTTTGACAACACTGAACGATTTGTAGCCTGGTAGCATTATTTCCATCATTCCAGGTTTCTTCTTTGGCTTGTGCCAATGACATCAAACGAATACAGGGTAGGTGCAAAATTCTCTGCTAAATTGATTTGAAGGCTTAGAACATTCCCTTTCATTTATACAATATTTAGTATCTTACAAGTTAAATTATTTAGCAATGAATCATATTTGCAAATCCGGGTTTACTACTTCAAGAAAAATGCTGAAAACAAGAATAGTTCGATCATCCATTTGTACACTTGGGCCATTGATATATAAATACTGTGGAATATTTGTTTATTTATAAATGGGTGATTCGTTTTTTTTTTGGTCACATCTGGCTCCCGGTAGCCGGGAGTAGGATCGTGCTACCAAAGTCCCGGCGTGTCGAAGAAGGCAACTAAAAGGGGAGCCCTGTAGCCGGAGAGTTAGAATCGTGATACATAAATCGTGGAAGGCGAATAGTAAGGGCGGAACAAGGTGGTTAGGAATCCCATCCTCTGAGAGAAATTGGTGAGATGTTTGTGAGGAGGAAGTTTGATGTGTTGGCGCTGAGTAAGACAAAGTTGAACGGTAAGGGCGAATGTGAATTTCGTGTGGTAAGTGGAAAAAAGCCGGGCGTGGAGGAAGACTCGGCACGAGAATGTGTGGTGTTGATATTGAATGATCAATTGGCTAGTAACGCCAGGGTACACTAACACTATTGTACCCTGAGAAGCGTCACCAAGTGGTAGGAGATGACCTAAAGATTGATATGAACGGAAGTTAGGTTAGACGTAGAAAGATAGGCATTTGTAAGTGCTTGGACTAACCTGAGTGAGGGTATTGAGAGTTTGGGAGGTCAATTCGATGTGGTTGTACAGGGAATCCTCAATGCGAGAGGTGGAGATGTAGTGGTGGAGAATGGGACAGGGAGGTGTGGCATTCCTGGTAGAAATTACAATGGAGGAAACCTGATAGATCTGTGTATGGAACAGGAGCTGGGGGTCGGAAACAGCTTGTTTAAGAAGCGAGATATCCACAAGTACACATGAGTAAGGATGGCCCATGGTCCAATAGTGGAGAGAGCACTGATCGAGTGTGTACTGATTTCAAGGAGAGTGGTGGGGAGAATGTAGGCGGGAATCTGTTGAAAGCAGTTCAGAGTTTCTATGTTGACAGCAGAGCATGTGTCAGAGTGGGAGCGAGGTGAGTGATTGGTTAACACTGGAAGTGGGTCTGAGACAGGGCTGCGTTATGTCTCCCTGGCTGTTCAACCTCTACATGGATGGAGTGGTCAGGAAGGTGAACTCGAGTGTATTGAGTCGTGGCTTGGAGCTGCTCGAATCGAATGATCCAGTTACTGAGCCAGTTACTGTTTGCGGATGATACGGCACCGGTGGCGTATTCTAAGAAGTTGTGTAGACTAGTATCGGAGTTTGGCAGAGTATGTGAGATGAGGAAGCCTCGAGTGAACGTGATTAAAAGGAATGTGGATGCGAGCAGAGTTAGTTTCCTGCTAAATAAAGATTTATTAGAGGAAGTTCAGTGCTTTAAGTATCTGGGCTCTCATGTGGAGAAGGCTGAACAAGTGGAAACTGAAGTGAAGCCGCGAGTAGGTGTAGTGTTGGGTGAACTGAGGAGTGTAATGAGCTGTAGGACGTAGGGGGTGGAAGCAACTGTGCTCTCCTGAGCTTACGGGGTGAGAGTAGAAGAGAGAAGGAGGTTGAATGTTTTCGAGATGAGGTGTTTGAGAATTATGGCTGGTCTGACGCTGAGAGACAGGATCAATAACGACGTGGTGCGAGTTAGAACGGGGATGGTGAAGAAGTTGGATGACAGAGTTGATTCGGATGTTGTGGAATGGTTCGGGCACATGGTGAAGATGGATGAAGGAGATTGGTGAAAATTATGTTGAAAGCAGAGGCGAGTGGACGTAGGCATAGAGGGGGACCGAATTTTGGGTGGATGGATGGTCTAAAGCAGGCGTTAAGAAGGAGAGACTTGAGTGTGGAGGTAGCGAAAGAGCGTGCAATGAATAAGCTTAAGTGGAGAATGATTGTTAGTGATTGATTTTTGACACAGCCCTGATGTGCCTTCCCGCCCTTGGCATTTCGTTGAGATGGGTGGAGGGGGGGGGGGCGGTTATCGTGACGCGGCAGGGGTAAACCAGTAATACTGTCGAAGCCTGCTGCTGACACTGACCTCGGACCGCACTCATGACCCGGACAGTGTGTTGCGGATTTTCCCTGCCAGGCCCATTAGCGCAAAAGAGTTAGTTGTGTGTGATGTACGAGAGGAGTGTGAGGGGTGCCCTGCCGTCGGCCACCCCCTTTTTTGTGGACTTCGGCCCAGTGTCTGTATCAGAGATGGGTATGTTGCGATATGATAAAGATCAAAGGAATTATTCTGCGTCCAGAGATGGACGTTCACCGCTTACCTGCTCTTGGCCCGACTGAATGACACTCACCGCTCACCAGACCTTTAGCCGCAAACGAAGGACACTCATCGTTCACCTCTTCTTTAACCGCAACTGACGGAAGCTCACAGTTCACCTGGTCTTTAGCCGCGACTGGCGGAAGGTTGCTCACCGCTCACCAGACCATTAGCCGCGGATGGCGGACGCTCACCGTTCTTCTCTCCTTTAGCCGCGACTAACGGAAGCTCACCGTTCACCAATCCTTAAGCTGCGACTGGAGGGACGACGCTCACCGCTCACCAGTCCTTAACCCGCAATTGGAGAGAGGATGCTCACCGCTCACCAGTCCTTAAGCCGCGATTGGAGAGAGGATGCTCACCGCTCACCAGGTCATTGTTCGAAACTGGTTGTTGCTCCCCGCACACCAAGCATTGGTCACTAGAGGACAACTCATGAGGAATTGCCTTCGCAATAAAATAAATACGCGTACATGCTTGTATTCATAGAAATCCCTGAGTACCCCATAATACGTCAATTCAGTGCGGTGGGTCTTGGTCAGCTGTTGCTTGACTAACAGACCGTTTACATCACAGAAATAAAAAGGGAAATTTTCGTGTATTTTCTAACAGGGGAATACGCTTTGTCATGTCATTATAGGTTTTCATCGTTGTTCCGTTACCAAGACATGGATAATTCTTTGACACTGTTCAATTATTAAAGATGTGGAGGCCTCAGATCAGGCCTCAATACAATCTTCTAACGCACAAACAATCTTTCAACGCACTTTGCTTCGTCAGCATAAACTCAGAAATGTTAACACATAACAAAGAGATCATCGGGTTAAGAGGGGATCAATGATCTAAAGAGACCATCACACGGAGCATGGCACGGAAGGGCCCGGCGCCGGGCGAGGTCTACAACAGCGTTGAGGCAATACTTCAGTGTGTGTAAAGAGGCCTTCACACGGAGCATGGCACGGAAGGGCCCGGCGCCGGGCGAGGTCTACAACAGCGTTGAGGC
>SDVV010037018.1:0-10885 GCA_016164225.1 Gammarus roeselii
TACGCCTGTTTCGCTGAAATGACAGTGGCAGATATGACAGTGGCAGATTTTGAAGTGGTGGAAAATGCGTGTGGGCTGAATCATCGTTAGGTAGAAAGCACGTGGGATGAAAGATTTTTAGCGGTTATGACAGTGTCCGGCCATGACAGTGAGGTGAAGTGAAGTGGCGATAGTGCGCGTGTGCGGGAATAATTTTAGCGCGAACGCTGGGCTCCCCCCAGGAACACCAATATCGACACCATTATCAATGATTTAAGATTGAAGAGGCAATCAACACTAGCAGATGGACATTGTATGAATCACGCGGTGAAAGGATCCTTGGTGAAACAAACACGAATTACCGTTGTAAACATCATTGAGGTGATAAAAACTAAAACAATGGAGGAATTCTTCAATTACAGAGAAGATTACGAAGCCTTCACTGAGTATTAAAAATATGATAGGTTCCTCTCCGAGATAAAAAGGTAGTATGAAAACAAAGAATACAATAGCAGTTTTATCGATCTAGTCTCCCTCAATTATTAGCCACGCACTCAAAATACAAATCACTATCAATGATGAAACCAGCCCGGACATCGTAACGAAAACTGTAGTTAATCAGACCAACATTAAGAGTGATGAAGCTGCTCAATGCTCAATATTTGTAGTCAAGAAAGAGGACCACTAAAGTAGTCATGCGCCAACCCACACTCTGAAGCCATATTCCGAACAACAAAATATTTCAGCAAAGCAAAAAAAGCATGTGGAAACAAATGTGCAATGTTCCATTAGGTTTTTTTATTCGCAATACGACAATGATACATCCATATTCGATGAAGAGATGCTTCTGCAATCGTCCCAAAGTGACACCAACTGTCCTGTAAGTAAAAACAAATGACTAGAGGCACAAACTGTTCAAGCTGGGAGTAGCAACCACCCCTCAGCAACCACATCTGTATATACCTATCAGAACCTAAATAATATCGTGATTAAATATTTAAACGTTAGAAGCTTATGAACATAGATGGATCACATCCAAATGATGATGAAGTAGGGCTCAATTGACATTCTATGTCTGACTGAAGCCTGGCTGGAAACTGACGTTAGCACTACCTTCATCGAGATTGACGGCTTCAATGTTTTTAGAAAAGATAGAGAAAGGAAAGGTGGTGGGACCGTGATTTATGTGCGAGAAGAATATACTCTTCTCAAGTAATGCTTAACGAAAATAAATGAAGTTGATGACCTTTGAGTGAACATCAAGGTACGAAAGAACAGTTCGTTAGTTGTTAGTTCTCTTGACAGACCACCCAAAGCAAGTGTACAGTCTTTCCAATACATCGACGAAAGATTTCGAGAAGCTATCCGCTTAGAAAAGACGCTGTACATTTTGGGAGATTTCAATGATGATCAATCGAAATTAAAATCCAACAATATGAAGCAGATTTTAGACAGACTCGGGCTGCATAGGCTCATAAAAAGGGATCAAGAATTACTCCCGAATCCCAAACTGTATTGGATCTGCTCATAAGTAACAATCCGTCTTCCATTGTTACCACAGACGTGAAACCCAATTTTTCTCGGTCCACCATAAAATATACTGCGCCATTAACATAAAAAAAAAAGAAACAAGTATACAAAATAACCTGTCATACAAAAATAAATTACACCGCGGATAATTCCAGAGCACAACCAGTGGCAAACGTCGAGATGATAAAATTGATACACAGCCAAAATAACATCACAGAGCAAGCTCAATTACTCATAGACTATCGTCTCACATGTCTGAACGTAGTGGCGCCTACGGAAACTAGAACAATGAAAAGCATGCCGGTTAATTGAATTGCAGAAAAACTGCGAAACGAAAATGCAATTAAAAAATATCTTAAACGCAGTGCAAAACAAAGCATCACTCGGTTAGAATTATTTCGAATTTAAAATAGAAGAGTCAAACGAGAAGTCAGGAGGGCAAAAATTAAATACCATCATGAGGAACTAGAACAGTGCAAAAACAGTCAAAAAGAAACGTGGGATGTACTGAAAATAAATGTTCCCTATAAACTAGGAAACTAGCCTTGTAGCCGGGGCTTTAGAATCTTGCTAACGTATCCACCGCGTGTCGTAGAAGGCGACTAAAGGGGTGCCTCGTAGCCGGGAGTAGAATCGTGCTACCGTAACCCCTGCGTGTCGTAAAAGGCGACGAAAATGGGCGGAGCGAAGAGGTTAGGAATCCCGTTCTCTGTAAAACCTTTCCTCGAAGACGGTAAGACAAGCGAGGGGAGGAGAGGCACACGCCTCTCCGAATCCTATTGTTACGGTCACTGAATGTGCGTGACTGTAGAATGATGTAAAGAGTAAAGGGGAGGGAGATAGGTGAGATGTTTGTGAGGAGGGAGTTTGATGTGTTGGCGCTGAGTGAGACGAAGTTGGAAGGTAAGGGCGAATGTGAGTTTTGTGTGATAAGTGGAAGAAAGTCTGATGTGGAGGAAGGTAGGGCACGAGAAGGTGTGGTCTTGATATTGAGTGATCGGTTGGCTAGTAGCGCTACCGAACGGAAAGAGGTGTCCTCAAGATTGATGTGGGTGAAAGTTAAGTTAGGTGTAGAAAGATGGGCATTTGTGAGTGCTTACGGACCTGGCAGCGGGAGGAGTGAAGAGGAAAGGGAGCAATTTTGGACTGACATGAGTGAGTGTATTAAGAGTTTTGAAGGTCATTTCAATGTACATGTAGTTGTGTTGGGTGACCTAAATGCGAAAGTTGGAGATGTAGTGGTGGAGAATGTGATAGGAAGGTATGGCTTCCCGGTAGAAATGACAGTGGAGGACACCTGATAGGCCTGTTTATGGAGCAGGAGTTGGTGGTCGGGAACAGTTTGTTCAAGAAGCGAGATATTCACAAGTACACATGGGTAAGGATGGCCCATGGTACAATGGTGGAGAGAGCACTGATGGATTTTCTGCTGATATCGAGGAGAGTGACGGGAAGGCTGTTGGATGTGCGGGTGTTGAGAGGGGAGGGTGGAGGAGTGTCTGACCATCTGCTGGTGAAAGATAGATTATTAGTGGAGCAGAAGTGGAAGGGCAACAAACGTGTGGGAGGAGGAAGAGAGGTAGTGAAAGTGAGTGGACTGAATGTGAAAAGTAGAGCTTAGGAGTTCCAGCAGGCGTTGAAGGAAGAATATGACAACGTGAGAGGACAGGACATGAGAGATGTGGAGGAAGAATGGGAGACGTTAAGGGATGCGTTGCTGAGATGTACGAAGAAGGTGTGTGGTGCGCGGCGTGTGGGCGGGTGCAGGAAGAAAGGCTGCGAGTGGTGGAACGAGGAGGTCGAACTGGCGATGGCACGGATAAGAGGAGCGTTTGAGGAGTGGTTGCAGGTGAAGTCGGAGGTGGCTTATGAAAGATACAAAGAGAGGAGAAACGAGGTGAAGCGGGTGGTGAGGAGAGCTGATGTCAGGTGGGGCAGAAGGTTGTTCCAGAATTTTCAGGGGAACAAAAAGATGTTCTGGAAAGAGGTGAAGAGGGTGAGAAAGGGATGAAAACTGCCAGTTGTTGTTGGAAAATGGTGATGTACGGAAGAGGTGGGCCGAGTATTTTGATGAGTTGTTGAATGTCGAGGATGACAGAGAGGCTGACATTGTTGCTGTGGGTGGTGGTGCTCGCATCCCAGTTTTGGGAAAAAAGACTTGTTGCGGACATTACCAGAGAAGATGTGCAGGAGGCGGCAGACGTGATGAAAGCAGGGAAAGACCCTGGTTTGGATGGCGTGGCGACTGAGTGCCAGAAGAAGCGTGGAGTAACTATTGTCGAATGGTTGATGAGGTTACTGAACTTGTGTTTTGTAGCAGGCGTGGTATCGAGTGAGTGGCGCAGTGTCTGCATTGTTCCGCTATATGAGGGCAAAGGAGATGAAAATGAATGCTGCAACTCGAGAGGTATCAGTCTGTTATGTGTGGTTGGGAAGTTGTACGGGAAAGTGCTGATCAAAAGGGTTAGAGACTGTCCGGACTGCGCAATTGGAGAGGAACTGTGTATCATCAGGAGTGGTAGAGGGTGTACCGATCAGATTTTTGCAGTGAGACAGGTCTGTGAGAAATACTTTGCCAAGGAAAGGATGTGTTCTGGGCATTCATGGATCTGGAGAAGGCCTACGACAGGATTGACAGGGAAGCGCTGTAGAGGATGTTGCGTTTGTATTGAGTGGGCGGACATCTGTTGAAAGCGGTGCAGAGTTTTTATGCTGACAGCCGAGCATTTGTCAGAGTGGGGAGCGAGGTGAGTGATTGGTTCACAGTGAAAGTGGGACTGAGACAAGGCTGTGTGATGTCTCACTGGCTGTTCAACCTCTATATGGATGGAGTGGTCAGGGAGGTGAACGCGAGTGTGCTGGGTCGTGGCTTGAAACTGTTGGAAGCGAATGGGCGGAGTTGGCAGTTGAGCCAGTTGCTATTTGCTGATGATACGGCCCTGGTTGCGGATTCGGAGGAAGAGCTATTTAGGCTAGTGTCTGAGTTTAGTAGAGTGTGTGAGAGGAGGAAGCTTCGAGTGAACGTCGGTAAAAGTAAAGTAACGAGATGCTCTAGAGCTGTCATAGCGAGCAAAATTAGTGTGACCTTAAATGAAGAGCTCATGAAGGAAGTTCAGTGTTTTAAGCATCTGGGCTTCCATGTGGAGATAACTAAACTGGTGGGAACTGAAGTGAAGGCGCGAGTGAAGGAGGGATGTGAAGGGTTGGGTGCACTAAAGAGTGTAATGAGCTGTAGGACGTTGGGGATGGAAGCAAAGAGAGGGTTGTATGAGGGTGTTGTTGTCCCAACTGTGCTCTACTAAGCTGAGGCTGGGGGGGTGAGAGCAGAGGAGAGAAGAAGGTTGAATGTTTTCGAGATGAAGTGTACGAGGAGCATGGCTGGAGTAACGCTGAGAGACCGAATCACCAACCACGTGGTTTGAATCAGAACTAGGGATGGTGAAGAAGTTGGAGGACAGAGTGGATTAGCGTGTTCTGAGATGGTTCGGGCACATGGAGAGGATGGATGAAGGGAGATTGGTGAAAAGGGTGATGAATGCGTAGGCAAGTAGTCGCAGGCCTAGAGGTAGACCGAAGTTTGGGTGGACGGATGGTGTGAAGCAGGCGTTGGGAAGGAGAGACATGAATGTGCAGGTGGCGAGAGAGCGTGCATTGAACAGGCGTGAGTGGAGAATGGTTGTGAATGGTTGATTTTGACGCTGCTCTGATGTGCGTTCCCGCCTTCGGCCTCCCGCTGTCGGGATGGTCGTGGGTGGGGGGGCCCGGCCATTATGACGCTACGGGGGTAAACCAGTGAAAGCTCTCGGCCCTGCCGAGAGTCCGACGGCTCCTCGGACAGCACTCGGGCAGTCCGACGGATCCTCGGACTGCACTCGTGACTCAGAGTGTATGTTGAGGGGTTACCGGCAGGACCCTTTAGCACAAAAGGGCTAGGTTGTGTGAGTGTGAGCGTATGAGGGTGTGAGGTGCGCCTTGCCGTCGAATACCCCCCTTTCTGGGGGATGCGGCCCAGTGTCTGTATCTGTATCTGCATCATGAGGAACTAGAAAAGTGCGAAAACAGTCAAAAAGAAACGTGGAATGTACTGAAAATAAATGTTCCATACAAAAAAATGATCACCTCTCCTACTTTTACGAATACTCAAGCAACTTCAGAGAAGTTTAACAACTACTTCGCCGGAGTTGGGAAACAAGTTTTTTGAAAGGTAACCCAGGAAGCTTATCAAGAATTACAGAGCGACGCAACAGACATATGGAGTCCAAAAGCTTTCGATGGAGACAGCGACCAAGCAGCAAACGTCAAATGGAAACCAAAGCAAGACTCGCAACACGAAGTAAAACGAGCTGTATTTGCCTTGAGGAACACAAATTCTACAGGAATAGATGGTTTGGCCCTACAATATCTGAAACACAGCCTAATAATTTACCGTGCCTTATATCAGCACACTTATTAACACCTCCGTAGCATGTGAAACTTTTACCGAGATCTGAAAGCATGCAATCATAGAAGCAATTCATAAATTTGGGGACAAGAACGAAACATCCAACTTTAGACCGATCAGTCTCCGGCCTGTCCTATCCAAGATTCTAGAAAAGGTAAAATCAATCCAATTGATTGATTACTGCGAATCAATCAAGCTGTTCAAAGACTGCCAGTATGCTTATCGGCGAAAATTGTCAACAGAAGACGCACTCATGAGCATCACTGAAGATCTGTACAAAAACTTTTATGAGGGGCAGTTATCTCTGCTGGTATTGCTAGACTTATCGAAAGCATTCGACAGCGTAAGCCATACAATTCTTTTTGGCAAGCTCCGCATCATCGGAATAGACCCTACTTGGTTCGAAAGTTATCTGATGAATCGGCAACAATCAGTTAAACTCGATAACGCAACTCTGTCAAATTCGGCCACAGTTGTCTTTGGGGTCCTCCAAGGTTCGATACTTGGCCACTTGTTGTTCCTGGTTATTGTAAATGACATCGACTGTAAATTAGCAAAAAATCGAGCGAAAATGGTGGTGTACGCCGACGATGTTCAAAAATTGCTTTTCCAAAAACCATCAGATCTGAATGCGCTGAAAGACGACGCTGAGACAGCTGTTATTAATCTGAAATCTTGGTATGATAAAAATGCATCTTGTTCGGCTCGAAATCGAAACGAAAAACAGTTCCAATTAATTTCTCTATCAGAATAGGCTGATCTGACATTCCTGTTGAAGATAAAGTTATGAGTCAGGGAATATGGTTTGATCCCGATCTTTCCTTCGAACACCATGTAACTACAATAGGTCTCTTTTACCGTAGAGCCTCTGAAATATCGGTAGAAATTTTCTCGCTGGAGATGAATGAAATTGACAGTGGC
This sequence comes from Gammarus roeselii, assembly GCA_016164225.1. NCBI lineage: Eukaryota > Metazoa > Arthropoda > Malacostraca > Amphipoda > Gammaridae > Gammarus > Gammarus roeselii. The sequence continues at coordinate 6,872 of SDVV010037018.1, forward strand.
ATTGACGTAGCCCTTAGTAAAATGTATGTTATGGGTGATTTCAACGTAAATCTGCTTCAGTATCATAGATCGAATTTAGTTGCTAACTATTGTAATAATTTCCTTTCTTATGGTCTGTACCCATTAATTACTAAACCAATGGGTACAGCTGTTGGATCCGCAACATTAATAGATAACATTTTCACCAACGATGTTAATAGTGTAACACGTGCAGCTGTGATCATTCCCAATGTCACCGACCATTACCCAATTTTAATTCAAAATTAAATTCTCACGAACCCAGTAATCCGACTATAATTACCTATCGTAAACATAGTGATCGGAACATTCAAAGCTTTAAAGAGGCGCTGGGAGCGTACGACTTTAATGAGATACTATCCTCAGTAAACTCAAACGATGCTTTTACGCAGTTCCGTAGTATATTAATTGAACTGTTCGAGGTGCATTTTCCGCTTACAACTAAAGAGCTCAGCTACAAACAAGCTAAAAATCCGTGGATGACACCTGGTTTTCTTGCCTCACAAAAAGAGAAGGACAGACTGTACCGTAGATACAAAAGGCAACTCATCACTCGTAGAGATGAATTTAAACGATACAAAAATGCGTTCACTAAACTGACAAATAATGCTCGTGAAAACGATTCCCAAAATTTGATAGAGACCTCTCAAGGAAATAGCAGAAAAGTCTGTAAAATCATATCCAACCTTCTAGGAAAAAACTAACAGAGTAATTCGGATTCAATCATTATTGATTATGAAGTGATGACTGATCCTCCAACGATTTCAATTGCTTTCAATTATTCCTTCAATAGTATTCCCAATACTCTAAGTGAATCAATTGTTAGCAACAACATCCCTTATGAACATTATTTACAGAACGCTATCCCTGAATTGCCAATCTTTAACCCTACCGACCCAAACGAAGTTAAATCAATCATTAATGATTTTAAAAATAGTTGCAGCACTGGCTGGGATAACACCCAACCAATGTAATTAAAGCTATATCTGGGACTATTGTAGCTCCCTTGACCAAACTTATCAATGAGTCTCTCATGCAAGGAGTGTTTCCTGATGCACTCAAAATCGATAAAATTAGTCCAATATATAAAAATAAAAACAAAACAGACATCAAAATTTTTCGCCCCATTTGAGTCCTGCCCGTCTTAAGCAAAGTTTATGAAAAAATATTTCATGCTAGACTATATACTCATTTTGTCTCAAATAACCTACTTAGCCAAAATCAATTTGGCTTTCAAGCTTTCAGTAATACAGAGCATGCCATATTAAAATTTGCTGGAGACGTTGTTGATGGGTTTGACAGAGGTAGAGTCACTGTTGCAACTTTTATGGATCTCAGCAAAGCTTTTGATTGCGTGAATAATGAGATTTTAGTTGCAAAATTACAGCATCATGGAGTTAGTTCCATCGATAAGAGTTGACTAAAAAGTTATCTTTTTGATAGAAAACACCTAGTGACTTGGAATAAACAATCATCATCTGCCAGTACGTTAAATATAGGAGTTCCGCAAGGGTCGATCCTGAGACCTTTGCTCTTCCTTATATATATTAATGACATTGTAGACCCTAGCGACAGGTTATTCTTTGTACTTTTTGCAGTTGATACTACAGTTTATTCGACCGGGAAAAACCTCAATGATACTATTACTAATATGAATAATCAATTGGTTCACATTTCAAACTGGTTCACATCCAACAAGCTGACGCTAAATGTTGACATGACGCAGGTCATGATATTTCCCAGGAGGCTGTCACCCATTCCTAACACACAAATCTATTTGAACGGTCAACAGGTGGCATATGTAGCATGAACAAAGTTTCTCGGTGTTATCGTAGATCAGATACTTAACTGGATAGATCACGTCTCATTTGTTGCCGGGAAATTATCCAAATCATGTGGCATCCTATACAAAATTAGAAATTGCCTTACCACTCCTGCTAAAAGTATTTTGTACTATAGCTTTATCTATAATTTTCTGACATATTGTGTAAACGCGTATGCGTCTACCTACAAAACATACCTAGGACCTATCGTTCATAGTCAAAAACTTGTCATCAGAACACTATCGCATGCTAGCAGACGTGACCACACGTTGCTTCTCTTTTGTCAATGGAACATTCTCCCACTGTGTCAAATCCTTAACTTTTCCGCTGCAGTGTTTGTCTACAAAGCTTTATATCATCTAACTCACATTGATAACAGTTTTTTCATTACAAATAATTCTATGTATAATCTTCGCAACAATGCGGATTTGCAAATATCCCGATATTCGTCAACACAGTCCCAACTATTTCTAAAATACAGAGCTGCTGAACCCTGGAATTCGATTACCATAGATTTAAGGACTGGCAGAAGTTTTGCTACCTTTAAACGTAAACTAAAATTGTACCCGTTTGAACTTGTACGTGCAGAAACTCTTGAATTATATTTTACTTCTGCCATGCAATTTACCGTCTCAACTATATGTGTTCCAACATCTCATCTATAGATGCTTTCATTCTATAATTATATTTTATCTCTCGTCTCACATGCTCAAATTTCCAATTATCTTGTTCATATAGAAATCCGTCCATTTAGTGTACCCATCGCTTATAACTCAATGAAATATTTCTTTCCCGTGTGCATATGTTAATATGTCATGCTAAATATGCAGTTAGTTTCGAATTGATGCCATCGTACGCCAAACAATGTGTGAGTAATGTAATAGACAACCTCATGTCGGACATTTTCTGCTCTCAAGCTAAGTAAATGACAGTTGAAACCATATATAGTCATGATAAAGTAAACGTCGGTGATCAGACTTACTCTGCTTATTTTTCTTGAAATTATTGGTCCAATGTAATGCTTGCATCTGTCTCGACATATTAATAAGTGGAGATTAGAGGATGTCCTCCAACAATGTCCGTCGGTTGGTCCTTACTCTTCAACCCTAGTTTTAAGTTAATATTAAATTCACCTAGGTAGCAAATGTTGTCTTCAGAACAGCTCACGCTGACGAAGACTTGGTACGTATCATCATGTGTATCCTGGTATTTCTGTTATTTTGTCAACATGTCATTATACCTAAATAAATTTTAAATCCCTAAATCATTAAATCCTTGAATCCTACTCTGTGTTCAAGGTTGAGTGGAACACTTTGGTTCCTAAACTCCGCAAAAAAATAATCGGATTCCAAATCAAAATTATTGATTGTCCACGCTCGAGTGTTTTCTCACATTACCTACTGTCTTTGAATTTGGGGTAAATGCACCAAAACCCAAAGAGAGAAAGTGCAACTTTGTATAAACTTTGCGGCAAGAATAACATGCGATGGTAACCACAGAAAACGACACCACGTAAGTCCTCTCCTCGAAAAATTACAGTGGCTCAATGTCGACAACGAACTGGCACTCCATGAGTCGATCAGAATTCATAAATATCTTCTAGAAAAACATTCATCCGGTAGCCAGAGGCACATATATTCTCGAGGTGAAAAGAACAATCGATTCACAAGAAATAATGATAGTCTGCATGTTGAACACAGGAAAACAGAAACTGCCTGTAGAGCATTTTCGATCACTGGACCAAAATCCTGGAACCACCTCCCAACCAGCCTCAAGAATCTTAAATCCAACACATCCATCAAGAATAGGGTTAATGAACATCTACTGACCCATCAATTCAGAACCGTAACTCTGCCCACAAACACAAGCTAAATGCATAATACCAGTAAACAGAAATGCATTCTGTTCATGAGCAGAATGCATAACTCTCAACATTGAGACAACACCGTGAGGTGTGGTTGTGGCTAGTTTCCTCCTCTGCTCGATATAAATAGAGGAGGTCACTTTCATTTGCTGTGTTAAATATTATACATGGCAAATTTTAAATCGGCCAACCTAAGAAAGACATTCTAAAAATTTGAATAATCACACCAGTGCAAACAAAGTGTGTGTGCCGTATCAACAACACAGTGTTTATGTGTTTGTATTCGTCAGTGTAAGGGCAGAAATCATC
>SDVV010037019.1:0-10884 GCA_016164225.1 Gammarus roeselii
AACCAGTGAAAACTGTGGGCCCTGCTGCTGACGACGGTTCCTCGGTACATTCGGGACCCAGAGTGTAAGTTGAGGGGCTACCGGCCGGACCCTTTAGCACAAAGGGGCGAAGTTGTGTGAATGTGAGCGTGTGAGGGTGTGAGGTGCGCCTTGCCGTCGGCCACCCCCCTTTCTGGGGGATGCGGCCTAGTGTCTGTATCTGTATCATATTGGCCTCCATACTAATCGCTTTGCCTTTCTCCTTAGCTTAAATTCCTAAACAGCACACAAATTTTCCGGTACATCTGCGTCCGTCCAAAATATTCCCGATGATTTCATTTATTTCCCGTACTTCCCGGACCTGTCGACACCCTGCAGAAGCATTAATACCAAGAAAACTAATAATTTCCTGCTTCAGTTGCCTGGCATACTATCATTAGATACGTAGATATGACTGCATTCGAAGTCAGAAATGCTGAGTGCTGGTATTACCCCTGCTGTTGCGGCACCCTAAACACCCAATATCAGAACAAACCGGGGAACAAGAGCCTGTTGATTCTGATGCCTACATTGGTAAGGGTAGCAGTTACACGAAGCTTTGGAATAAAATCACCAAAGACGTGTGACCCTTTTAGTGGCAGGCACTGGACTCACATTTCAGTGATTGCATTACAAACGAGCTCCCCTTGCATGAGTCCGATTCGTAACCATCAGTTTTTGGGGTCTGAAGCAAACCAACACCGCATTTCCGGTATAAAGCAGACCTCGCGGGATTTACGCAACCTATGCGACTGAGTCAACCAGATGCTTAGGGCAAAATCTTTCCTTTTGCCACAGTAGTGTTTAAGGAGGGCTCGCTTAGCGCCCGTAAAAAAAATTGTCAGTGTCCGCCCACAGCAGTTGACACCATTAGCTAATTGCTTTGGTTATCAATTTAATCCTGTTGAACTAAGGTTTGCAACCAAAGGATTTGATTTGAGCCTCAACGTGAGTCATAATAGGCTCCCCCGTAGGGCGCGACCGTCGTTGATTCATGTAAGTTCGCACGGCCTCGCGTGCGAGAATGTTAGTCATGTCAAGATAAAGTCGGAACATATTTCAATTGTGGCATATTCGCGTACTAGCGCGTACGAGAGAGTAAAGAGTCAACGCGTATCTTCGTAAAATATTTTGTTATCTCTGTGCGTAATGGAGTGGACAGACCACCTCACTTGCACAGGTGTTTGGGGTTTAGACAGCTTCGTATAGTCCGTTGTGTTTTCCGAAAGCAATAAGCTTTTTACGGTAGGTTGGGTCCGTGAGTAGGCTTTGTAGGTTGCACGGGGGATTTAAGAACGCTCGTTGGGCTGTCGCGAGTGCGTTGCAATTGATCAAGTTTTGCGCAACCAATGAGTGACACGTGAGCTCGAAAACACCATCGCATACTGTTTTTCGCGTCTAAACTCCAAAGTTTGCAAGTTTCCAGGGTATAGAAGCCTATTTTTTATGCTGTATCAAAGAGCCGGTCACCGCACTAAGCCGAATATCGCTTCAAGACCGAATATCGTCTTGTTAGGGTTTTAATTTTCAACTTAATTGGAGAGATCGACTATCATCTCTTTAGAGCGAGAGCAATAAGGCACCTCAGAAGGATACCCCCTGGGGGTATCCTAGGCTCAACCACCATACTTTATTTGTCCCTTTGAGTAAATATATTTTGATTTAGAAGATCCCTCCACCGTACCTCCCTTTAAGTTTGTAACTACCCTCCTCACTGACACCGGGGTTAGTGAATTTAGAATCGAAACCAATTGAAATTAAAATAGCAACAAAAAATTGCTACAAAAAAGTTTATAGAAACAAAAATCTTCACAAAAAAAATTGAGGATTAAGTTAGTGTATATATTAGTATATACTATAGAAATAAATGTAAAGAAGGCCCCCACCTTCATTACCCAGAACCCCGGGTAGAACCCGGGGATCAAACAATGGGCAAGACCATGCCCTATCGGAGAGGGGCTGATGGCCCTTTCAGAGCGTCGCACTCAAACCAGTCTGCAAGAAAGAAAGACGAGCCCTTAAGAAGTTCCTCATCGACAGGAGACCTGATTAAGTTCGTAGCACACAAATGAACGCGTCTCGAAGCTGGTCGCGAATATAATCGGAATGCAGAATACCCTAGGCAAAATAGGGAAAATGATGGGCCTTCCCGAGCTGGAGACGGAGGACTGTTCGGCGCCCTCCAGTGAAGTCGATGAACGCCTCACTAAACTCGAAGACCTTTTTGAAACTATGAATACCCGACTGGATAAGCTGATGAAGAGGATAGAGGCCAGAAACCCGTAACCTGTTCGTGTGCTTCCGCCTCTGCAACAAATCCGAAATGAACAACAACACAATAATTCAGTGGAATGGCCAGGGACTTAGAAGCACGAAAGAGGAATTATTATCGCTGATCTCCACCCATAAACCTTTGGTGGTAGGCCTCCAGGAGATCAAACTCCGTGACACAGCCAACTTCATAATCCTCCAATATGTTAAACACCGTCGCGAAGGTCACAATAATGTGACTGCACACGGCGGAGTGGCACTTATGATCCATCAAAGCATACCTCATCACTTCTTCCCTCTGAGAACAGAACTCCAAGCTATTGCAGTGAAGATATGTATCTCAAGACCAATTACAGTGATATCTATCTACTCGTCCCGACCTCACGGAGGCACTGATGGCCAATCTGCTTAACCAACTGCATCATCCCGTGCTCCTTCTTGGAGATTTCAACAGCTACCACGAAGTGTGGGGATGAGTGGGAACAGACCCCAGGGGAGTGATAATGGCCAACACCATAGACACTCACTACCTGGTCCTTCTCAACGACGAACAACCCACACGGATCACCCTCGAAAGTGAAACCGCCATCGATTTGTAAGTTTGTTCTCCATCTTTAGCTCTCCAACTCGTTTGGGGAGTCCTGCCTTCAACACAAGATAGTGATCGCAACCCAGTGATCATATCGCTCCTTACTAACCGACCACGCAATCCCGAAGCACAGGAACTTCGATTCAACTATCGGAAAGCCAGCTGGGAAGAATACTCGACATATGTCGCATGGGAGGATGTGGAGGGCCTTCCCGAAGACATTTCAGAGCGCGACCTTATAGTACATCTATACGAGAAATTCCATAATGCAGCTGTCGCATGCATTTCCCAATATTTACTCTCAACCTTCTAACAAAAATCTTGGTGGTACCCGGAGCACTGAAGCACTGGACCTGCGTGAAAGGATGTAAGGGGCCTTCGCCGCGCACGTTTCCCCAGGAACCGAGTAGACTGGAAAAAGAAAACTGTCGTGTTCCGCAAACTTGGCGTGGAGAAGAAACGATAACGCTGGACCAAATTAGTTAACACAATCAATCGAAACACCCCTCTTTCCCAAGTGTGAGGAAAAATCCGACGTATCCAAGGTCGCTTCGAGCGACCTATCCACATTCTGCCATACGGAGACTGTTTATTCTTCATACGAGGACAAACTAGCTCAGACTTTCAGCCAAATACCACAATCAACAAATTATACGGCTTCTCTCCAACAGGAGGAGATCTCAAGAGAAAATGAGCATACCGACTTCACTTCCGAAAATGAAGAATTCCACAACAAACCTTTCTCCTTCCATGAACAACAATATGCAATTGACCACACTCGTAAAACCTCAACCGGGCCGGACCAAGTGCACATCAACATGATCAAACACCTTTCTGACAACGCTCTCCAGCATCTACTAAATGTGTTTAATACGTTGTATTCAAATTAATTCTATCCAAATCAATGGCATGAATCCGTAATTATCCCGACACCCAAAGCCGGAAATTGTCACAGCGACCCGCATAACTATCGTCCCATTGCCCTAAGAAGCGTCTAATGCAAGACTATGGAAAGAATGATAAACTCACGCCGAGTCGACTACCTTGAAATGCATGCAGGCCTCATCAACATCCAGTGCGTGGCCGTAAGCACCTCCACAACGGACCACCTCGTACGACTAGAATCAGACATTAGCCAGGCCTTCGTCCGAAGAAAACATGTGATTTCCATATTTTTCGACGTTGAAAAAGCATACAACACAACGTGGAAATACGGGATCATGAAGGATCTCCACCGTAAAGGTTTGAGAGGTCGCCTACCACGCTACATCCACCAATTTCTACAAAATCGCATCTTCAGGGTCAAGGTTGGCAACACTCAGTCTGTCATATCCGCAAGAAATGGGCGTCACCCACGGAAGCGTTCTCAGTGTCACTCTTCCTATCCTCAAAATCGATCAGTTAGCTGACATTCTTCCTCAGGACGGAAGACTGCTCTCACCACTATACGTGGACGACCTACAAATATGCTACAGACACCCCAGCCTCATAACAATTCGACATGAACTCCAGAAGTGCCTAAACCTAGTCGGGAACTGGGCATCCCTAAACGGATTCCGATTCTCGTCCTCTAAAACTAAAAGCATGCACTTTAACCCTTGTTCCCGGTTTACACCTGAAACCAGCCCTAACGCTGCACAACACCCCTCTAGTATACAATTCCTAGGTCTCGTGTGGGACCCCAAACTCACGTGGCGCTCCAAACGTTGCAGCCCTGGCGACTCGCTGCAAAGGACGAACTTCGGTAACATCCCTGAAGTTCGGTGCAGACATGGACCCCTGAATGACGTTGTTCAGAGCAATAATAGGTTTGCGCATGAAATACGGAGCCGTTGTCTACGGTTCAGTAGCCAAAACTACTCTCGACCCTCTCTCGACCATCGCCACCCCAATCGAATCTCTCAACGTGCTCGCTAACGAACTTCCACTTCCGCTCCGGCAAGACAAACTTTTGATACAATACTATTTTAAGACTAAAAGTCAAATCAACAACCCAGCTATCAGCCACATCACCAACATATCCGATAAGCGTCTTTTTGCGGCTGAAAATAATATATGCCCACCGTTTTCCCTACGTGTGGACAACCTGCTGACCACGCTGAACATCAATCGTAAAGCTATTAAGCCTTCAGTCTCATCCCGAATTCTTCAAATTAACACACGAACATGGATGATCAACCCACCACCGGTCAACCTAGACCTGCAAGTGTACCCTAAGCAACTACTCCAACCAACGCGTACCGGCAGGAATTCTCAAGATTACTCGAGGAAAAATATTTAGAGCACCGCTATATATACACTGACTGCTCCAAAACCGCGAACGGAATGGGAGCCGGTGCTGTGTTCGGGGACACCCCACTCTCAGCCACCCTCCCACATGAGGCCTTCGTGCCAAAACAGATCGCTTCCCCAAATACGTCGTATTCACAGACAGTCTGAGTGTCTTCACTCAGCGTAAAACACTGCACTACGAACGACCCGTTCTACGTAAAATGCAGCACGATCTTTTTGTGATGTCCGACACGGGTCAGGCAGTTGAATTCTGCTGGATCCCCGGATACGCGGGAATAAGAGGAAACGAACTTGAGGATTCGCTTGCTATACTGGCATAAAATCACCTTGAACAATTTTTGCATGACATTACCGGGACTGGTTCCCTATCACCAACTTCCATGTAACATCCCGATGGGATGATATGTGGCAACAGAGTGGACAAAAAATGCTTTCAGTCAAACCCTCAGTCGGAGAATGGGAAACAAAGTTCACCAACAGAAAAGACCAAGTGTTCATCAACCGCTTGTGCAGGGACACACGTGGATAACTCACAACCACCTGATATATGTCGAGACAGGACCAAACGCGCCACCTTGCACCTGTTGCCACCCAGTGGCAATCAGCGTTAAACACTTACAGAGGAGAGGGGCCTCTATGGAGCTCACCCTCCCTTCCCTAGGCCAGATTACGCAAAGTGCCTCCTCAGAATTGATGATTTGGTACATGGATGCAGTCACGCTCGCAAGGGAGCCGGATACAGTTTGAGGAGAGATCACAGAAACTCGTTTCTGTGAGGTAATTTCTGATATAAAAAGAGTGTCCGCCAAAACTTGGACTGTAGTCGGTCCAACGACCTCGATCCATGCGATCCCAGAAGCGCTTCAAGGCAAACCAGACGGCTTGAAATTGTTGGTCTCTCGTCTGTGTAATTGAGCCACACCAAGCTCTTACCCCTAGTGAAAAACTATCACAATCCATAGCTCCAGTACCTGTCGCGTTGTTCACTCCACATACTTGCACGCTATTGATCTTGCGAGATTCAACGAATTATTCACATAAAATGTCTCGGCAATTACTAACCTCATGTTTTTAGATTTTTCATGGAAGAAAGTTTCTCTCCCAATCAGTTCCGGTGGTTTGGCCATTCACAAGACCCACGATGTTACCTTGCCCAGCTACATCTCATCTCTGCATTCTGTCTGTACCTTAGTGGAAGCCATTCTGGGAAACGTTTACGTTTTGACGCAGACTAACAATCTCAGGAAGCAGTATTAGCTTGGGAAGCTCGACATGGTGAGGAAGTGATCGCACTAGAGCGAGACAGTTGCGCTATCTAAAAATCTTGGGTAACGGAGAGAGTAAAGGCCCCCTTGGAAGGTCTAATACTTGGGACACAAGATTCTAAAACTGAGGGCCGCCTCCTTGTTGCTTCCTGCCACGATAGCGGTTTTTGGCTAGATGTTAATACTGTCGCCCCTCCTGGTACTTCATTGGACCTTGACTCAACGCGAATCGCTCCTGCGCTCAGAGTTGGTGCACCGGTGTGTTAGCTGTAGTTCAGCCGCAGTGGAGAGCGTTTCTATAAATTAAGCACTCACGCGTTCACAAGCCATTAGAGCGGTGGGTTTTTCACCCATAACAAGGTACGAGGGTTGGGTTAAGGCCTAATGGAAGATACCGGTACGAATAACCGTGTGGATTAGGCGTCTTGCTGTCGTGTCACATTCATTTAAATATGCAGTAGGGAAGAGACGAGCAGGCTACTGGCCATACGAAGGAAAAAGGAACAGCACGAGAGAATAGCCGTGTGACCGATCGTGCCTGAAGCGATCACAGACTGATTTACCCGGCTGCTGTAGGCCTTCTATAGTAGAGTGAACATGGGTTAGAATCGATCAATATTATAAAATTATCCATATTTGGAATTACAATATTGAAAATATCGATATTCCGAACATCGATAGTTTGAATAGTTAACAATGTATTTTTGAAAAAACATACTCAAGTAAAATGTCCGGTTTGATGTGTGGTCTATTTTAAGCATAGCCTACACTCAAAAAATTTACGGGTAATCCGATTAGTTGGAACAAAAACGTCAAAATATGGAGATTAAAGTATTCCGGTCCATTCACTTCATACTTCACTAATTCACTTCATACTTCATGTTTTCATTTGTAAATCCGTTAGAGTTTCTGGCCGTGAACGCGTTACGAAAGCGTGCTGCAATCCCCCACACTTCGTAATATAAATGATGTACAGATATAACAATTTTCTGGAAAGATAATACAAGCGGTGGCGTAAGAAGTAGCTACAACGAAATATTTTACACAGTAATAGTTGGAGTAAATTAAGGTGGGAGAAAAATTCGTGGCTTCTTCAATAGCCAGCGGCATTATTCTGAATTTACATAGGCAAGAAACAGATTGATGATTTAGGGTTGTTATCAGATCAAATTGAGTTGGTCAAAGCCAGATACCCTTAGCGGCGCCTCCCCGTGTCAATCCTTGAGAAATAATGTTAACAGCCGCGAGACATATCCGCTCGAACAACTTTAGATGAGAGTTTTACACAAGGTGTCTGCAACAGCAGATAAGGCTATTTCACCTCCTGATCTCGATTCTTCCTTTATTATTGGATTTCTTGGTGGATATCAAGGCTATTCTTACGAGCGTGTGCTTGTGCAGTCCTGCGTGGTGGTGGCAGCGGTGAGAGGAGGCGAGTGGCTGCTGAACCACGCTGCTGGAGGGAGGTGGTGCATCCCCCCGTCGCCCCACCTCAGTCCCGGCCAACAAGGGGGGGTATTGGGGTGGCGCAGGGAGCGGAGGGGCTGTTGGCAGAGACACCATGGGAGAGGTGAATATTTTTCATATAGGTGGAACGGAAGAGTTTAATCACTGCATTGGTCTACTCACGTTCTCCAAGAAAGGGCCAACCCTGTCAGAACACTCATCAGGGATGGTCAGATTAAATTAGAGTGATGAGGTTTTTAGTGCGCTGGAGTCTATGTCTTTCTCCACCGGACGTCAAGTATGGTCAGCAACCATGTCGGGTACGACTAGATGATCCATAGGGTACAGTCAGCTGACCAGCGTATCACAAACGCCCAGCAGGAAAATCAGACACGATCAGCTGGCACTACCATGTAACAGAGATGTCCACCTGCCGTAGTACTCACGGTCAGCGGGTACAACAAAGACGCATTCATCAGTGGGTGTGGCCGCCTCTACAGACATAGCCACCACTATCTCCTGACCCGTCACCGGTGAGTGAGAGGAGTCGCTGCTGTTGGTGCCCCTGGAAAAGCCATCGGCCGGAGGCGAGGGTGGAAGCAGCGCCAGGTTTGGTCGGCCGCCAGTGCCGCGAGACTGGTCCAAGTGGCGCTGAAAACAAGAAGCAATAGATCAGGGTAGTGCATCAATGCATCTTCAACATTAGCATATCTGTTCCCGTGCTAAATAGTCGATGAGCCGTAGGGTAAAACGTATACGAAAGATGATTTGGAAGGTTTAACTAATGAAACAAGCCAGACACATCAAGTAAATGAAATGAACCATCAAATAAGAAGCGAACTAAACTTTTATAAAGTTGACAAATTCATATTTACAATATCAGTTCGAAACGGGTATGAACGAGTTAAAAGTAATGAAAGGTGAAGTGGATACGATGATGCGATCAATAACAAAGTAAGATTAGTGCATTGATAGCCCCGTTATCCGTTACCTGACGCCACTGTCGAGTCCTTGGTCTTCCCATCCCTTGATCTTGCCGTCGTGATCCATCATATCCTGCTTCTCCGTCTTGCCCTTCCTCGGAAGGAGAGGACCCATCCCCAGCAGGTCTGGGAGGAGGAGGCAAAGCCAAGGGCTGGTGGTGCCGTGAGTGGTGATAGGACACCCAGGAGCCTCCCACTGGAGGGGTCACGGGAGTGAGGGTGAGGGGCGTCAGAGGAGTGTCGGGGGTGGTGTTGCCCTCCGTCGCATTCGGCTCATACGGAACGATTTCAGAGCCTGACAGGAAGGGTAAAGCAGAGATGGGTATAAAAACATGTGAACATATCATGGACACTGAAAAAACTAAAAATGTCAAAAGGCAAAAATACAGACACAGATATACAGACACTAGGCCGCATCCCCCAGAAAGGGGGATGCACATTCCAAAATATACCCTTTGATAGACAAGCCAGTTCAATACAAACTAGTCATGTGAATCTATTGTGATCGAGTAACAAGAATAGTCGTTAGACTGGGCTTACCTATAGGCAAGGACAGCATGGGCCGAGAGGAGGGCAGGAAGAGAGGGTTATCGGACGAAGAGGGCTCGATCTCAGCCACGTTGCCCGACGGCTCGCTGAAGTCCATTTCCTCTGCAGTTCACAGAATATAAAGGTAGCGTTGAAACGTAAGTTACACCTGACAAATTTGAAGAAGAACAGAGGGTTGCAACGCGTTCACCAAACATGTTTGCAACGCGTTCACCAACCATGTTTACGGCCACAAAGTCGCGAACTAATAGTTGAAAATGTAAAGTACGGGGAGAATTAGATTTATGCTATAAATGGACTAGTTTTAGTCCCTGACAATGAGTTCTTTGCAACCAAAAAAAACACCTTCAACGTTTCTGAGTCCGATCTAACCTTAAACCTCGCCTTTGGATAAACAGAAAATTTTACTTATAGGAGCAAATGAAAAATAAAATCAATGTTTTATAGGATTCAAACGGATCCTAGTTTTTGTGTCTTTCATCAATATGCCGTAGGTAGTACATCATGGAATGGAAGAGCCATCCCGCTTGCACCGCTACTTCATTTTCACACGCTATCGAAAGTGATTATCTTTTCCCGGAAGCTGAATTGTATGGACACACAGCAGTTTTTCCTTAGTTAGGAGGGTGGTTAAGTTAGGCTGACACAGAGGGAGGAGACGCCCAATCTCCCCGCCACAAGACCGCCGTGTCTATGCTGAGGCTTGAACTCGCGACGTGGAGCACCAGAGGCTGGCACTGCAGTCGGATACGCTAACCACTCGGTCACGGCGGAAGCTGAATTGGATCAGGCATTTCCACCGGAGACTCAACGCGAGTCTTTGCAAGCTCCCTCTGTAGAGCAAGGTAGGTTTGCACATCTTTGTGTGCGAAAATATTGACATCATCAGGATTAGATTGTATAAATGTTTTCATTGTGGTATATACGCATGCTGGTTGATTGATTGATTTGGGCCTCATTTCCACCAGAGCCTCAACGTGAGCCATAATAGGCTCCCCCGTAGGGCGCGACCGTCGTTGGTTTAGGTAAGTCCACACAACCTCGTGCGTGAAAATATTAGCTTTGTCAAGATGAAGTCAGTACATATTTTAATTGTGGCATATTCGCGTATTAGCCCGTACGAGAGAGTATAGAGTTAGTGCGTATCTTCGTAAAATGAGTAGATGTTTTAGTGCGTAGTGAGGTGGAGGGACCACCTCATTCGCACAAGTGTTTTAGGTTTAGACAGCTTCGTAAAGTCCGGTATGTTTACCGAAAGCGATAAGCTTTTTACGGTAGGTTGGGTCCGTAAGTAGGCTTTGTAGGTTGCACGGGGGATCTAGGAACGCTCGTCGGGCCGCCGCGAGTGCGTTGCAATCCATCAGTAAGTGTTTCACGCTGATAGCCACTTGGTGGCAACAGGGGCAAGGTGGTGCGTTTGGTCCTATGTCGACATCCATCAGGTGGTTGTGAGTTATCCACGTGTGTCCCG